>BPLR01020224.1:0-32863 GCA_021605095.1 Caerostris extrusa | reverse complement strand
ATATCGCAAAGACAATAATCACAAAGAAACCAACTGCATTGGGGGTTTAACACTTTTAAATAGGAATCTTGGTTTTTAAAATAATCGTTTACTGTCAAGCTCTTAGTTAATTTCTGATATTTCGCCAAATCCTTTGTGAAAATATTCCTCACAGAAATCAGTATCGCATAAAAGTTCTAATAGCTTGATTAAATATTTTTGTAATTTTTGCATATATGAACTGCATAAATAGTTTAACATTGTCATCTGAAATAAAATTAAAATAACAAAACATTTAAGAAATTTAAACTAAAACATATTAAACCAATTAATATATATATATATATGTTTTGTAACTGTTAAAGCGCATGCCACTTTTCTTTTTATTCAGCCTGGTGTACCATCATATTATTATATCATTATATTATATTATTATAATAAGACATTTAATAATAAAACCAACTCTATATTTACTAAATATCCTTTAAATGCTTGCGGCATCTAATAAGAAAGGGACCTTAAATATACATACATATACCTATAGTAGCGTATATACTATATATATATATATATATATACGCATAAATTACAGAAATTTTTCTAACATTAATTTTAAATAAAGGGAATGTGTATATTCATTATCGATAATTCATCACTCTGCAGTGGTAATGATCACATTTATGGCTGTCTTGTACATCATGATTATTACAAGAAAATCTAATTTCGATTAAATGCTTTACAAGATTTTTCACGCAAGATGTAACTAGATATTTCAAAATATAAAATCGTAAGCAGTCGATTAAGGGAGGTCTGAGTTTCCTCTCCTTTTACCTAACTATTACATAAGAATTTCTTTCTGTAATATTCGAGAAGAATTTTATTGAATTAATTAATTGTCCAATGCTTGCTGGTTGGGTTTTTCTTAGCAAACTTCAAAATTCAAACATGATAATTAACTGAATATTAACTTGTAAGGTGTTAGTTATGAAGCAATTTAATTCTAAATATACTGTTTAGTTTTTTATAATATTAAAAACACTGTTTTCATTTGTGTGCAGTTATTGAAAGAACTTTAGTATATTTTAAATGGATATAATGTTTTATATGTATAATTAAATACCAGAATAGTTAAATTGCAAATATTTCTTGACTATTGAATTCGTAAAATTATTGCTTATTAAATGTAGGTTTATTAAAGTATTGTAAATATTAAAAAAGGCTGTAAATTTGTAAAAATGTCAATAAATATAAGGAAGTTAAAACCTACTTTAATTTAAATTATTAAGTTATGTAAAAAGAAATTTTTGAATGTTAAAAATAAGTGTAATTTAACATTTTATAATTTCTTTAAAAAATAGACATTACTCAAGTAATAATTTTTTACGAATTCAATAGAGAAATATGTTTTGCAAAATAGCTCGTGCCACTTTCTTTATATTAAAGATGATGCACCAAATTACACCGCTTTTGGCTCATAATGGTCGTGTGATTTCCTGGGAATAAATACCACTTTCAGCTGCAAGTCTGCATTTGAGTCTCATAAAGATTATTTTTAAATATTTCAATTGGTAATTTAAGAATTTTTTTTCAAAAGCAGGATCTACAAAAAGGTTAACAATGGATTATGGTTCATTCTGGCATGGTAGCTATTCAGAGCTACCTTTAGTTCTCGGGAAACTACATATATCACTTAAGGCGAATTGTCCATAGGGGATTGTCTTTTTATTAACATAAATGGTTCATTCTGCCATGATAGCTATTTCGAACTACCTTTAGGTTTGGGTGAAACTGCATATATCAATTAAAAGACAAGTTGTCCTTAGGGTTGTTAATATACATGGTTCATTCCACTATTATAACAATTCGAACTACCTTTAGTTCTCGAAGAAACTATATAGACAAATTAAAGGCGAATTGTCGTTAGGGGATATAAATTATACATGGTTCATTCCGCCATGTTAGCTATTCGAACTATCTTAAATTTTTAGGTGAACTGCATAGAACAATTAAGACGAATTGCCATTAGGGTTTATTAACATATGTAACTTGAATTGTTATTCAAGATGTCTAATTAACTGAAACTATTTTTTGAAATAACTCAATCTGCAACATTCAATTAATGATTATAAAACAATTATACTGAGGGACCAAATACGTTGTTTTCTCTTAATCATTGAAATTTTCTACATATCGCTCAACAACAACAACAAAAAATTCATAATTATTTTAAAAGAAAATATACATAAAATGTAATGTTTTATTATAGCCACGCCATTCTTGAATGTATTAAGAAAATATAAATAAATAAACAACATTGTTTGAGCATTTTGATGAGTATAAAATTGACTCTTTTTCCTCTCATAGAGATCAAAATCTCTGTTATAGGTTAATATGTCGAATCCACACATCACAAATTGCTTACCTTTTCCTATTACAATAGGGTACAGGGAACCAATGACTGTTGCAGTTATTTTTCAGTGGATAGCATCCCATTGCATTTTTCTGAAGATGAGATCCTATTCCTCTCTCCAATCTTGAAAAACCGGATAGGCACATTGGGTTTCTTAAGGAAAGTCTTTTGGTTGACTTTTGCAGAATTTGTTTCTTCGTAACGTAATATTTCTGGGAATTTGTTATTCCTAGCAAAAATTGAATTCGTTCAAATCGGAATTATTTGCTGAAATTCAAAATTTATTTATTTTTTCTTGTGAAATGTCTTTTTCTAAGATAAGTAAAAAGTGTTTCAATATTACGTAATTATTGAATATTTTAACATACTAAAGGGCTAGCAATTTATGTTTCATAAATTAAAGGAAACCAAATTTGAAATTAAATATAATATTTTTTAATTAAGTGTAATTTATGCAGCTAATTTAAATGTAAATTAAAATAATTCTTAAAAGATTTTATAACTACACGCATAATTTTCATGTACACAATTATAAATTTTAACCTTTATTTTTCACATCAAGTTGTTTCTTACTAAAAAGCTGCGCATTTGATGAAATTAAATAAATTAACTTGTATGAAATATATTAATTAAACGAAAATCAATGTTCGTTCAAAGTCATAAGAATACTGTAAGTTTTTATAAAATAAATAACACTAAAATACACATTAAACAATTTTTATGCCTAAAATTATATAAAAAAATGTAATAAATTGTCCAATCTGAATATGTTGGTGTTCTAATGCAGCTGGTACCATAGAGACATTTATTCTTTGTCATAAGCTACGGCTGCACCGCTGTTACTCATTTAGCCCTATCCAGGGGACCCGTGTATCTTCAAGATATGCTATGGACGCGAGTAACTCTACCCTCAACTATCTAAATATAAAGACATGAATTTGCATATAACAGCATTAATTAAATCATAAAAAATTATTAGACATCACTATTTTTTTTATTAGTATGAAAAGTCTAATTAAATTGAAAATTACTTTCGATATGGCTTAGTATATATATATATAAAGCCACAACAATACTCGCTACACATTTTCAATTGCTTCAAACAGCACAATCAAAATGCATATCTAAACCATAATAGCATTCACTATACACAAGACATAAAATGAATCAGATATAATCTCGTATTTTGTGTATATATAAATATAAAGAAAAATCCAACACAAATATATATATATATATATATATATATTTATATTTGTGTTGCACAAAAACCAAACGAGAACAGGCAAGGGGGGCCATTTTTGCATGACAGAAGCCGCAACACAGTTCTCTAACCAACAGTTCAACAGAGTTCTGTGTAACAAACTATCACAACCTTCGCAATACAAAAATCCTGAAGAATCTCCCATCCCAACTTCTCAGATAAAAAGGAAGAAATTGTTCATCATCTGAAGTACTAATAAGCTGCAGCAACGAAGCCGAAAAATTATTAGGCAGACACATATATCAAAATATTGAACGTCCACCAGAACTACATTGGCAGATCAAAAAAGAACACATAAAATGACATATACAATATCTGTCATATATATATATATATATATGAAAGATAGTATTAGAGCTCATGCATTGCTTACAACCGAAGCCTTATTCACTGATTTGAAATTACTGGTAAGACTAGAGATGAGATTTTTGGTTAGAGATGAATCTTTGGTTCTTTTAATTATTTATTTAAGATGTAAAAAGTCCTAAACAAAGTCTGGTATTCCCAAACATATATTCGAATTTTGATACACGAATCCCAGAGCTCACTCGTGTCACAATTGTCTCCTTGTCTTATTAATTTTTGAATAGTTCAGAACTCATGCATTCTTTACAAAAGCCTTGTACATGGTTTGAAATTATTGGTCAGACGATTAGATTAGAGATGAATCTTTGCTTCTTTTAATTATTTCTTTAAGATGTAAAAGCCCTGAGAAAAGGTCTGGAGTTCTTAAACAAGTATATTCGATTTTTGATGTACGAAGCTCAAAGTTCATTAACAGTATCACAATTGTCTTTTTGTCTTTTTAATTTTAAAAAATAGTACAAGAACTCATGCTTTGTTATCAATAGAAGTTTAGTCTACTGACTATAGGATAGATGGTTAGAAATAAGATTATTGGTTAGAGATGAGATTTATAATTAAAGATGATTGCCTGGCTGTTAAAGATGGCATTTTTAGTTTGACTTATCGCTCTACAGTCTTCTTGTGCACACTTTGGACTAAATAGACCGGGACATACAGTTTAATGTGGATTCCGAACCACCAACAAGCATCCATCCCACTACCTGCATTCAAATCTGAAATCTGTGGTACGAAAGGACAGAACGCAAGCCAAATGACCCTCAGATCGTTAAGTATTTCTTTAAGATGAATAAGCAAATATCCTGAATTTCCAAATGAATGTCCACCTTTTGATCCAAGAAGCTTACTATGAATGTCACAATCGTTTTGTGTCCTTTAATTTTAAAATAGCGCTAGAACTGGAAGTATCCTCCCTCTGAAATTACAGGCTTCCAATAGAAAATAAAGTATACTATATAAAAAGAGAAAAGTTTTTAAAAAATTTGAATAAAATATTGTATGCATTTGATTGGATTAGAATAAATAAATACTAATCAATAAAATTAAAAATCTGTAGATTAAATAGATGTATTTTGTTTTTAAATAAACAAAATATCTAATTAAAAAATTTTTTACATATTATATGAAAATTACAAGAAATGGAATTATATTAAATATTACTAGTTACCGACTTGTTTGTTTATTGTTTAGATTGGATATCTTCGTATGCATTTTACTTATCCGTAAACAATTATGATTAAATGAGTGTTATTTTTTTTTTTGCTTAAGACAGCTGATTTCTTCAAATGCAGTGCAAAGAGGCTTGTGTTAGAAATATTAGAAACGTAAAAGAATTATATATTTATCTTTTTGCAAAAACTTATCATTCCAAACTCCAACACTCTAAACTTACATATTCTGTAAACTCTCATCATCATCATCAGTGGCGCAACAACCTTATGGGGGCCAAGGCCTCTGCCTACTGGTAGATTTCTAGATGGCCAATGAATCTTTTTACGGGGTAGGGTTGTCAATCCTACGCTCAACGCTCTACGGTCATATTAGATGTGGGCCTACTGATTCCGAACCACTACAAACATTCATGGCACAGCCGGAACTCGAAAGCGAAACCTGTGGTACCGAGCGCCAAAGTACTACTCACATGGCCATCAGGCCCTCTATATATTCTACCTTGTTAATTGCACACAAACCTCCTTAATATACTTTTTAACGAATTAAATTAATATATTCGAATAATTACAACAATAGTAACAGAATGTTTTTGTTGCCACAAACAATCTTAAACTTGCAAACTTTTTGTAAATTTTCCTTTCTTTTTTAAAAAAAAAAAAAACGTAGATGATATGATATTAGTCATAACAAATGTGTTATGACGTCATTTTGGAAGAAGTCTGAAAAAGTGCACTTACCTGGCTTACATATTAATTAACAATTTATATGTAATTCTGAAAACCTAGAGACAATGATATATTTAAGAACACATTTTGTAATGCTTTGACATGAAAGTAATTTGGAAAAACTGACATATATTAAAAGCAATGTAATTACATCATTTTTACATTAACGGATATTTCTTATTCTATGCATATTAGAGCAAAATGAAATGTCATGTTCACATAAAAAAGTATAAATTAAACCGCAAAATGAAAAACAAAAATTGATAAAATATTGAGAATAAGAGAGATTAGTAATTAGAGCATAAAAAAATTATGACGTAAAATCAATGAAATCTGTTTTAATTTTCTATATTATTAAAGAAATAAAATATTAAAGTCAAAAAAATTATATATAATTTTGAGAGAAATTGTATTAATAAACGAACTTAGTATCTATTTCTAATCTTGTTATGCAATCGAAAAACTGAAATGTAAATAATTATTGAAATGATAATCCTATAACCATGAAGTCGCAACGCAATAAAATGAAGAATTTTCTTTTGTTATCGCTAACTATTATTAATAACAATGATAAAAAGATAAAACTGCATCTACTGAGGAATAGGATAAGGCATGATTAAAACTCTGATGTCAAAATAAATTCTGAATTAAATTTGATTCTTTATCCACATTATAATTAAAAAAAAAAAAATTTCATTTTAGATACATTAAAAAAATAATAATAGGCTTTTTGTATAAACATAATATGAAATATATAAAGTTTGAATTTGATTTATTAAACAAATAAATTATTCGATTTCGCAAACGGACAGGGTTATTATTTGATAGTTGTATCAGAATATATTTTCAGAACATTATTTATTATCAGAACCTATCATTATCATATTATCAGAAAATATTCATCAGAACATATATTTTTTTCATATTATATATAAAAACAATTGAAAAATTATTATAAATGCGATATCAATAAGACATTGTTGTTAACCTTAAAAATAAGTAGATGCCAGGTATAAATTATTCCAATTGAAAATCATTATTCTATTAAAAAAAGCTTCATCATAACTAAGGAATAATGTTTTACGTAAGATACTTATATATATATTTATAAAGAGAGAAAAGAGATAATAGTAATAGTAATATTCTATAATAAAATTTATATTCTCTTTTATATCGACTAAGATATTTATTGAAAGTTATTATAAAATTGATTTCAAATTTTTAAAGGATCTGCATAATATGGTTTCACATATTTTCTCTTTTAAAAAATATTCAATGTGCATTAAAATTTATTATCCAGAATTAAATAATATTAATAATACACCTTAATGTTCTATTGCTTATTTTCATTTCTACAATTATAAGTGCTGGATAAACTAAATAGTTTTAATTATAAACTATAAAATTAATTTTGATACTTGAGGTACAGGTTGGAGTACTCACAGCTTTATTTACATACGCACAAATACCACACCCATACAATTATAGAGACGTATAATATGTAATGCATTTAAAGATACATAAGCATAGGTTCGTGGAAAGATTCCTCTTCTAAGCTGAAAACTTGATATTCGGCTACGCACAGGAATCGAAATATACTTCTTTCTTGGTGAAAGTCAGTAGGCCAACTAATGCACCGGGGTGCGCTGAATGTATTTCCTCTCAGGCCTCTCATGATGAACGACTATAAACTAAACATTTCTCAACTGAAGCGTGTGATTGCACTAGGGGGAGAGTCTCGAGGCCTAGTAACTCTTACTATTGAGCACCACAGAGGCCCTCTTGCGAGTGCGTAGGAGGAAGCATGGTTACATTGTTCGATTTCTATGGCATCTGATGCTACATAATTGATGCAATGTATAATTAATTTAGTTAAGAAGCTGCCCTTGGTAATTAAATGCATAGTTGTAAATAATACTGACATAAATATATTAACAGTAAAAAACTAAATTCAAGTATTTAATCATATATTTTAACTCATCACTTGATTTAATTTATTTGAAAAAAAAAAATCAATGTAAGACGCTATTTGTAAAAATATAATTCTTTCCCCTTAGCATTCATGATTTAAAAGCGTTATTTTTAACAAAACTCAAGAGATTTGTGATTAAAAACATTAAAAAAAATAATGATTCTCAAAACTTGTATTTGCTTTTTAATAAAAGTTTCCACGCAGCAAGATAAATTTCAAAATAAAAAGTATTTCGATCTTTCCAAAAAGTTTTCCTAAAGAAAAACTATAAGAAATGGGAAAGGTAAACCAAGACAACATACGTTTTTATGATAAACTTTGGATATTATAGCGACAAATCATGCAACATGTCACATAAATGGTAAAAAATGGTGAATTATTGCGGTATTTGAATATTTATGTGGAAAAACCCTCGAAGTAGAATCGATTTCATTTTTCAAATCGAGCAATTCTTTTCGGAAAACTTACCAGCAACATTTCAGATGCATTTTTACTTGTAAAGCAAGAATTTCCAAACCCAAAATATTTTTTATGTATGAGATTTTGAAGAATTACTTTAATATAAATCCGTTTTCGTTTGATTGAAATTTTTTACAAGTTTTGGATGAATATACGCGCGGTATTTATAAAATTGCATCCAAAAACAATATGCAAGCTTTAAGGCAAATGTCAAATAAATTACTCTTAAGTTTTTATTGATTCTAATAACCTGAATAAGCAATTGCTTTTTTTCTCTAATTGTGATAATTCAAAAGAATTGGATTTTTTCATTTTTTGATTTGCCTAAAATACAATGAAAATTGCGTATCTTAAATTAACTAATTAATTACTTCCACTTTGAAAGTTTTAGCAGATACTTTTAAAGATTAATTAAACAATTTTACAAAATACGTTAACAAAAATTTAATTTAAAGTGGAAAATAAATTTTAGAGTGTCAATGTTTTTATACAGAATGTTTATTTTAGTGTTGTATTAATTAAACATATTATGCTTGACGGTAAATAAGCTCGTAACCGAAGTATAATTCATCATTTATTTTTAAAAATGGTTATGTTTAATCTTTTGAAAATGATTTGTTATTTCAAAATATCGCTCTAAAATTGGAATCATTTAATTTGACAAGAAAAATTTTTGTAAGAAATGCTTTTCAACGAAAAATTAGGTTTATGTATAAAAGATTTAAATTACTTTTTGTGAAATATTAAATTTACCTTTCTGTTCTCTTTTTTAAAAATTTTATCTCCATTTGATATGAAATTGTACAAAATTAACAAAATTGAAATTATTGCAAATTTTGCAAAACATTTTATTTCTACAAACATACAATACTTAAACATTACATTGTTTACCTATCTTTGCTTCTTAAACATTGCATTATCTTTCCTTCTTAAACATAATCTTTTTTCTTAAACATTATATTATCTTTGGCTTAAACATCTACACTATCTTTTAATTTTCTTTCTCTTAATATTACATTTATCTTTTGGTTCTCGTTAAAATTTTTATCTCAATTTGATATAAAATTGTACAAAATTAACAAAAAATTAAATTAATGCAATTTTACAAAATTTTGTTATTTTAAATGATTTTGAGTTTGAGTTTGATGATTTTGTTTTTTCTCATGTTTCAATGATTTATTTTTATTATTGAAGGTCTTTAAAAGTAAATAAAAAAAATTCTTCATTATATTTCAATAATAATTTTTTAAATTAAAAAATAAATTCTTAAATTACTCTGACTACTACAAGTTGACTACTTTAAAGTTGGTGACTACTTTACTACTTTACTTTTTTCCTGACTACTTTAAAGTTGGTGGATTAATATTTTTTGCATGATAAAAATTAACCCCAATCTTACTCAAAATAATAAACTACACTATTTTGACATTCAAAATTATATTTTTAACTTGACATGAAAGTCAAACTAGTAATTAATTTTTGTAAAACTCATAATTTATTTAAAACTATTATTTTTACAAAATATTAATTATTCATAATTTTACTACGCTTCAACCAAACACTTCTCCCCAATCAATCTAACAAGATTGATTTTAATTAGTTCTAATAATACTGACTCATTAAAACCTTTAATCAAAAATTTCTTATAATATGAAAGTAGGTGTTCAGAAAGATTAATTAATGGTTTTCCCACGTCGATTTCCAGTGCTTGGACCAAATTTTGATGAATCAGACAAAGGTTAGCGTCTGATAGCTGGAGCAGTTTACATTTCGAGCATGCTTTCGAACGAGTTTGTATATCCAAACTTAAAACTAACAGTTCAAAGTTTAAACTGAACTTGCACAATCATCAATCATTTCAACGCGTTTGCATAGATACGAACAACATGATGCATCATCAAATATTTAATTGTTAAGGGAGAAGGGGTTCTCTTCAACAATGAACAAACTATATAAGCGCAATTATTTAGATTCTTATAACATAATACAATTCTATATTGTGCAGGTACAATAGCAGAAATTTTAGAAAGTATTATAAATAATGATGAGTAATAATTTATTACAAGTAAAATAAAAAATTAAAGTTAGTTACTAAGTTCAGTACATTTTAGAAATTTTTTTTTTTAATTTTTGCTTTATTTTTATTAAAGAAAATTTAATTTGTTATAAATTTATACTTTGATTAATTGAAATGTGTAAAAATTAAAAAAAAAAAAAAAACATTGATTTTTTTTAGTAGGACAAATAATTAACTTCAATCTTTATCGATGGAATTATTTTACCTATGAGTCCTTTACTTTCTAATTAAAAATTTCAATTCAAGAATTCAAGAAATAAAAATAAACTTTTCAAATTTATGGAGATTAAGAAGTTTTATACATTACAATATTGTTCGTTCGTTATATTTCAAATATTATTCTATTCATGTGATGCTTCTGATTTTAAATATATGTATATTGATACACTTTACTATACACTTGCCATACATACACACTTGACCTATACATTTCATCTAATTGAATATGTTTGATTGCGGAGTCCCTGATACAATCAAACACAAAACAAAACACAAAAATGCATATTTTCCTTATAAGAAATAATTTTTTTCTATTTATCTCATATAAATTTTTCCAAATAAAAAATTATCCAAGAAATTTTTTATCCAATTATCCATTATTCTCAAGACTAAAAATGGTTATATTTTTTTATATGCAAAAAAAAAGGGAAAAAAATATGTTTGAAAAGAAAAATAAACCTAAAAATATATAAAGTATATTCGAACCAATTAGAGCGTAAATTAACATTCGGATTCACTGACACAAAATTTTTATGCACATCCACCTTGAATAATGCATTCAAATTTTTTTTGTGCAAATTCATTTACAACCGAGCCTCCTCTTAAAAGGAGAAGCAAACCTGATTTACAAACAAGTAAAGAATAACATTTCCGAAACCTGCGATAACCCACTTAAACCCCAAAGAGACTTCAACAATGAACTTTACAAAAAGCAGACGAGTAACAATGAATGCCCCTATTAAGTGACGCCGGGAGAGAGGCAAAAACACAAGCAAATTACTCCCGGAAAACTCCCACTAATTTGTTTTCACTGCCAGTCCCCACTTGGAAAGAGCATAATATTGAAATAATTAGCCCCGAAAATCAATTATAAATTCCAGAAGCTTCCTTTTGCCCTAATTAAAACGAGCAGAGATTACATTATACAGAAAGTACATACGTCGAAAACGAAATTTAATGACTTTTTCTCAAAGCTTTCTGAAGGAGGAATGGAAATAAAAGGGAATGAAAAAGAACGATATCAATTCACTTTTACCGACATTTTCTTTACTTTTATTTTCCCGATTCTTCAGGAAATGGAAGTTGCCGAAGGCTGATTGGCTGATGTGGGGTGACTCTTTTAGATAGAAGGTGGATTTTTACCGAGCACTATTGATCAGTCGTTGAATGGAATCTGTAATAAGTTCTCTTCGAATCCGGAAAGGAAAAGGATGTGCTTGAATTCGATTGGTAACTATTAGATTGAAGTTATTATTCAATGAGATTTTTTTGTGATACGTCAGTGGGCTTCACGTTCCATTAACGTAGGCTTGGAAGGACTTTTAAGGATTACTGTACAGCATTGGGGAATCGTTAGGAACAAACCTCGGAAAGCATTCATTGTTTTTTCTATCCACACCTTCCAAGGCTGTGGAGTCCCCTACCAGTTAGAAGGATTGGAGTAAAACGTCAGTGGGTTTCATGTACAAAACAAATAGCCCAGACTAAGAGTGTTGAGGAAAGGACAGTGTCTTCTGGGACGAATATTAGGGCAATTGTCCCAGATGTCAGAAACTCGAAAGCATTCATTGTTGTTATTTCTTCCCATATTTTCACTTCAATGCTGTCCGAATCCCCTACCAGTTAGAAGGTTTGGAGTAAAACATCAGTGGGTTTCATGTACAAAACAAGCAGCCCTCGGATGAGTGTTGACGGAGGACAGTGTCTTCTGGGAAATTAATTTTAGGTGCTTCACATTTAAGTGTCAGAAACTATGAAAGCACTCACTAGGCAGCCTGACTTTTAATGCGAGACATCCACCACCATCTATGACCAGCCTTCTTAAGTATTTTTCTTTTTGAAAGCAGTGACTGCAATGGATATCTGCAGTGGATTTGAAATTCCAACACTCAGCAGTCTAACTCACGTTACCAGGAGTTGGGAAATGGCCATTATTAGATTGAAATTTTAATTAAATGTTATTTTGTGTCTGAAAAATTTAATTCGTTTTTGTGTCTGACCTCCCTCTCCTGTGAAAAAGAACGATTTCAATTCACTTTTACCGACATTTTCTTTACTTTTAATTTCTTAAAGACTAACAGACATAGTTTATATATTTTTGTATGCAAACAAATGGATGTTATTAGTTTGAAAATTTAAAAAGAAACTCAAAATTAAAAAAAAAAATTCGATTCAATTAGAACTCAAATTAACATTTGGAGTCCCTGACACAACTCTAACAAAAATGCAATAAACTTTCATTTAATAAACCCTTTTTTTTCTATTAAAAAAAAAAATTTTATCCAATTATCCATTATCTAAGGCTAAAAAAAAAAATTATTATTTTTATATATGAAAAAAAAAAAAAGGATTTTACTAGTTTGTAAAAGAAAGCAACTGAAAAATAAAAGAAATGTTCGGACTAATTAGAACTCAAATTAACATTCGAATCCTTGACACAACGTTGACAAAAATGCAACAAACATTCATTTAAGAAACGTTTTTTTCTATTTAGTTTATATAAAAATATTAAATTATCCATTATTTGTTTTTCCAGAATTATATTACCAGTTTGAAACAGAAAGCAACTGAAAAAGCAAAGAAATATTCAACTAATTAGAGCTCAAATTAATATTCGGGAAGTTGGTACAACCTTTCAAGAATGTAACAAACTTTCGTTTAATAAAACTTTTTCTATTTAACTTATACAAATAAAAAATATCCATTATTTGTCTTTAAGACAGAAAAAAATTGTTTATATATTTTTTTATTCTAGGGAAAAAAGGATGTTACCAGTTTAAAACAAAAAGCAAAGAAAATCATCGAACTAATTAGAGCCCAAATTAACATTAGCCTCCTCTTAAAAGGAGAAGCAAACCTGATTTACAAACAAGTGAAGAATAACATTTCCGAAACCTGCGATAACCCACTTAAACCCCAAAGAGACTTCAACAATGAACTTCCAATTCGCAGACGAGTAACAATGCCACTATTAAGTAACGCCGGAGAGGTAAAAACACAAGCAAATTACTCCCGGAAAACTCCCACTAATTTGTTTCCACTGCCATGCCCCACTTGAAAGGGCATAATATTGAAATAATTAGCCCCTAAATTCAATTATAAATTCCAGAAGCTTCCTTGCCCTAATTAAAACGAGCAGAGATTACATTATGCAGAAAGTACACACGTCGAAAACGTAATTTAATGACGCTTTCTCAAAATTCTTCTGAAGGAGGGAAGGAAATAAAAGGGAATGAAAAAGAACGATATCAATTCACTTTTACCGACATTTTCTTGTACTTTTATTTTCCGGTTCTTCAGGAAATTAAGTTGCCGAAGGCTTATTGGCTGATGGGGTGACTCCTTTTTTGCAAGGTGGATTTTTACCGAGCACTATTGGATCAGTCGTTGAATGGAATCTGCAATAAGTTCTCTTCGAATCCGGAAAGGAAAAGGATGTGCTTGAATTCGATTGGTAACTGTTAGACAGAAGTTATTATTCAATGAGATTTTTGTGATACGTCAGTGGGCTTCACGTTCCATTAACGTAGGACAAACCTCGAAAGCATTCATTGTTTTTTCTCTATCCACACCTTCCAAGGCTGTGGAGTCCCCTACCAGTTAGAAGGATTGGAGTAAAAACGTCAGTGGGTTTCATGTACAAAACAAATAGCCCAGAGAAGAGTGTTGAGGAAAGGACAGTGTCTTCTGGGACGAATATTAGGGCAATTGTCCCAGATGTGTCAGAAACTCGGAAAGCATTCATTGTTGTTATTTCTTCCCATATATTTCACTTCAATGCTGTCCGAATCCCCCTACCAGTTAGAAGGTTTGGAGTAAAACATCAGTGGGTTTCATGTACAAAACAAGCAGCCCTCCGGATGAGTGTTGACGGGAGGACAGTGTCTTCTGGGAAGAATTTTAGGTGCTTCACATTTAAGTGTCAGAAACTATGAAAGCACTCACTAGGCAGCCTGACTTTTAATGCGAGACATCCACCACCATCTATGACCAGCCTTCTTAAGTATTTTTCTTTGTGAAAGCAGTGACTGCAATGGATATCTGCAGTGGATTTGAAATTCCAACACTCAGCAGTCTAGCTTACTCACGTTACCAGGAGTTGGGAAATGGCCATTATTAGATTGAAATTTTAATTAAATGTTATTTTGTGTCTGAAAATTTAATTCGTTTTTGTGTCTGACCTCCTCTCCTGTGAAAAAGAACGATTTCAATTCACTTTTTACCGACATTTTCTTTTACTTTTAATTTCTTAAAGACTAACAGACATAGTTTATATATTTTTGTATGCAAACAAATGGATGTTATTAGTTTGAAACAAAAAAGAAACTCAAAATTAAAAAAAAATATTCGATTCAATTAGAACTCAAATTAACATTTGGAGTCCCTGACACAACTCTAACAAAAATGCAATAAACTTTCATTTAATAAACCCTTTTTTTTCTATTAAAAAAAAAAATCCAATTATCCATTATCTAAGGCTAAAAAATTATTATTTTTATATATGAAAAAAAAAAAGATTTTACTAGTTTGTAACAGAAAGCAACTGAAAAAATAAAGAAATATTCGACTAATTAGAACTCAAATTAACATTCGAGTCCTTTGACAACCTTGAAAAAATGCAACAAACATTCATTTAAGAAACGTTTTTTTTTTTTCTATTTAGTTTATATAAAAATATTAAATTATCCATTATTTGTTTTTCTTTTTAAGACAGAAAAAATTGTTTACATTTTTTTTTTTTTGCAAGAAAAAAACTACATATTACCAGTTTGAAACAAAAAAGCAACTGAAAAAGCAAAAAGAAATATTCAACTAATTAGAGCTCAAATTAATATTCGGAGTCGTTGGTACAACCTTTCAAGAATGTAACAAACTTTCGTTTAATAACATTTTTTTTTTTTTCTATTTAACTTATACAAATAAAAATATCCATTATTTGTCTTTAAACCAGAAAAATTTTTTACATTTTTTTTTTTATTCTTGAGAAAAAGGATGTTACCAGTTTAAAACAAAAAAAAAAACAAAGAAAAAAATCGGACTAATTAGAGCCCAAATTAACATTCGAGTCATTGACACAACACTAATATACACAATGCCTTCTTTTGAATAATGCATTCAAGAGGCCCGTTTGTGCAAATTCATTTACAACTCGAACGCCTCAAAAGGAAGAAGCAAACCCTGATTTACAAACAAGTGAAGAATAACATTTCCGAAACCTGCAATAACCCACTTAAACCCCAAAGAGACTTCAACAATGAACCTCAAGTCGCAGACGAGTAACAATGCCACTATTATGACGCCGGAGAGAGATAAAAACACAAGTAAATTACTCCCGGAAAACTCCCCACTAATTTGTTTCCACTTCCTCACTGGAAAAGGGCATAATATTGAAATAATTAGCCCCAAAATTCAATTATAAATTTCCAGAAGCTTCCTTGCCCTAATTAAAACCAGCAGAGATTACATTATGCAGGAAGTACAAGCGTCGAAAACGAAATTTAATGACGCTTTCTCGAAGCTTTCTGAAGGAGAGGGAAAAAAAGGGAATGAAAAGAACGATATCAATTCACTTTTACCGACATTTTCTTTTACTTTTATTTTCCCGATTCTTCAGGAAATTGAAGTCGCCGAATCCTGATTGGCTGATGTGGTGACTCCTTTTTAGAAAGGTGGATTTTTGACGAGGACTATTGGATCAGTCGTTGAATGGAATCGGTAATAAGTTCTCCTT
This sequence comes from Caerostris extrusa, assembly GCA_021605095.1. Classification (NCBI taxonomy): domain Eukaryota; kingdom Metazoa; phylum Arthropoda; class Arachnida; order Araneae; family Araneidae; genus Caerostris; species Caerostris extrusa. Next base: position 16,491 of record BPLR01020224.1, on the reverse strand, counting down.
TGAATCTGGAAATGAAAAGCATATGCTTGAATTCGAATGTTAGCTATTAGACTGAAGTTATTATTCGGTGGTATATATTTGTTGTACATCAGTGGGCTTTGTGTTTCATTAACTTACGGTTAGGAAGACTTTCAAGGATCACTGTATCACATTTGCGAGTCGTAGGGGACAAACATCGTAAAACATTCATTGTTCTTTCATTTCCACACCTGTCACCCTAGAGTTGTGGAGTCCACTATCAGTTAGAAGGGTTGGGGGTAAAAGGTGAGTGATTTCATGTATAAAAACAAAAAGCCCACCGACGACACTCAAGTTCTACTGTTAAGGGGAAGTGTTAAAAGCTCCAAAAGCATTCATTTGTATCTTTTTTTTTTTTCACACACCTCACCATAGGCCTTTGGAGTCCACCTACCAGTTAGAAGGATAACTGAAAAAAATTGTTTATATTTTTATATGGAAAAAAAAAAGGAGAAATGTTTTTGCTCATTGAAATAAAAGTAAAGAAATATTCGAACTAATTAGAGGTCAAATGAACATTCGGAGTCACTGACAAAACATTGACAAAAACAACAATAAACTTTCATGTAATAAATCTTTTTTTTATATTTAACTTATATATAAATAAAAAATATATTCATTATTGACCTTTAAGACTGAAAAAATTATTTAAATTTTTTATATGCAAATAATAGGATGTTACTGGTTTGAAACAAAAAGCAACTAAAAAAAAAGAAAACAAATATTTGAATTAATCAGAGCTGAAAGTAGCATTCCGAGTCACTGACACAACCTTGACAAAAATGCAATAAATTTCCATTTAAGAAATCCTTTTCTTTTTAACATATAAATAAATAAGCACATTTTCTTTTTTCATTATTTACATTTCATTATGACTGAAAAAAAAATCTTCTTTATTTTTCATATTGAAATTAATAAAAATATTACCAGTTTGAAATGCATCTTAGAAAAAGAATTCAAGTTTATTAGAGCTCCACACATTACCATGCGGAAGTCAATGACACAAAACAGACAAAAAATGTAATAAATTTTCATGTAAGAACTATTATTTTTCTTTTTAACATATAAATAAATAGACACATTTTTCTTTTCATTATTTATGACTGAAAATAATTTTATTTTCCATATTCAAAATTTATAAATATTAATTAAAATATTTTTTTTTTATTATTTTTGAGATACTTTTTATACCTTAACAGAAATGCAGTAGCTCTTCACGTAAGAAATATATTATTTTTATTCACTATATATAGTAAATAACCAAAAACATTTTCTTTTTCATTATTTGCATTTATGACTGGAAAAAAAAAACTCTTTATTTTTCCATATTTAAAATTTGTAAAATATTACTAGTTAGAAACAAAAGCATCTCAAAAAGAAAAAAATTGAGCTCCTCATAGCTGAAGTTAGCATGCGGAATCGGCGACAAAATGCAATAAACTTTATCGTAAGAATATATTTTCTATTTAACTTACATAAAAACATTAAAAAAAATCATTACTTGCCTTTCTTTAGATAGTGAAAAAATTGTTTGTATTTTTATATGCAAAAAAAGGATGTTACAAGTTTGAAACAAAAAAAAAAAAAAAAAAAACACTCAAAAAGCTACTAATTAGAGCTCAAATAAACATTCGGAGTCCCTGACACAGCCTTGACAAAAATGCAACCAACTTTCATTTAAGAAACGTTTTTTTTTCTACTTAGCTTATACAAAATAAAAAAAAATATCCATTATTTGTCTTTAAGACTGAAAAAAACTTTTTATATTTCTTTTGTATATTCTAGAAAAATAAGGATGTTACTAGTTTGAAACAAAAAGCAACTTAAGAAGCAAGAAATATTCGAATTCATTAGAGCCCAAATTAACATTCGGAGTCACTGACACAATACTAATATGCACAATGCCTTCTTTTGAATAATGCATTCCAGAGGCCCGTTTGTGCAAATTCATTTACAGCCGAGCCTCCTTTTAAAAGGAGAAGCAAACCTGATTTACAAACAAGTGAAGAATAACATTTCCGAGACCTGCGGTAACCCACTTAAACCCCAAAGTGACTTCAACAATGAACTTCAAAGTCGCAGACGAGTAACAATGCCACTATTAAGTGACGCCGGAGAGAGGTAAAAACACAAGAAAATTACTCCCTGAAACTTCCCACTAATTTGTTTCCACTGCCTGGCCCCCCACTGGAAAAGGGCATAATATTGAAATAATTAGACCCGAAATTCAATTATAAAGTCCAGAAGCTTCCTTTGCCGTAATTAAAACGAGCAGAGATTACATTATGCAGAAAGCACATAGGTCGAAAACGAGATTTAATGACGCATTCTCAAATCATTCTTCTGAAGGAGGAAAGCAGAAAAGGAGAAAATGGGAATGAAAAAGAACGATATCAATTCACTTTTACCGACATTTTCTTTTACTTTTATTTTCCCGATTCTTCAGGAAATTGAAGTTGCCGAAGCCTGATTGGCTGATGTGGCTCCTCTTTTAGAAAGGTGGATTTTTGCCGAGGACTGTTGGATCAGTCGTTGAATGGAATCGGTAATAAGTTCTCTTGGAGCCGGAAACGAAAAGGATGTGATTGAATTCAAATCGTAGCTTACTTCAGTCTAATAGTTACAATTCGAATATAGTTTTGTTATTATTCGATGACGGTTTTTTTTTAATACATCAGTGGGCTTCGTGTTTCACTGACGTAGGTTTGGAAAGACTCGCAAGGGTAATTGTCCCGCATTAGCGAGTCGTAAGGGACAAACCTCGAAAAGCATTTATTGTTGCATTTCTTTCCATCACCCTCACCCAACAGGGATGTGGAATTCCCTACCAGATAGAAGGATTGCAGTAAAAATCAGTGGGTTTTATGTACAAAACAAAAAGCCCACCGACAAGTGTTGAAGGAAGGGCAATTCCTTCTGAAAGGAATTTTAGGGTTACTGTTAAACATTTTAGTGTCAAAAACTCGGAAAGCATTCATTGTTGACTTCTCTTTCCACCCATCTCACCTTAGGGCAGTGGAGCCAAAATTCAATTATGAAGTCCTGATGCTACCTTGTCCTAATTAAAACGAGCAGAGATTACATTATGCAGAAAATACATACGTCGAAAACGAAATTTAATGACGCTTTCTCAAATCTTTCTGAATTCTCTTTTCGCGTAAATTTGTGTAGGGTTGGAAGGACTTTCAGGGATAACTCTATCACATTTGCGTGTCGTAGGGGACAAACACTTAAAATATTCATTGTTGTCTTTTATTTCCTCAGCTCTCACCCTAGAATTGTGGAGTTCACTATCAGTTAGCAGGGTTGGAGTAAAAGATCAGTAGATTTTATGTACAAAACAAAAAGCCCACTGACGAATGTTGAGGAAAGGACAATGTCGAAAGAAGGAATTGGAAGGAATTAAATGGGCAACTGTCTCACAAGTTAAACTGTTAAATGGGTAAGCGTCAGAAGCTCTGAAAACATTCAGTGTTCTGTTTTGTTTTCACACACTCCTCCCCAGGGCTGTGGAGTCTCCTATCAGTTAGAAGGAAGACTGAAAAAAAAAATTGTTAATATTTTTTATATCCAAACAAATAAAGGATGTTACTAGTTTGATACAAAAGCTACTTAAAAAGCAAAGAAATATTCAAACTAATTAGAGCTCAAATGACAAAACATTGACAAAAACAGCAATAAACTTTCATGTAATAAACTTTTCTTTATATTTGACTTATATATAAATAAAAAAATATATTTATTATTTGCCTTTAAGACTGAAAATAATTATTTAAACTTTTTTTATATGCAAATAAAAGGATGTTACTGGTTTGAAACAAAAATGCAACTCAAAAAAAAAGAAAACAAATATTTGCACTAATCACAGGTGAAATTAACATTCTGAGTCACTGACACAACCTTGACAAAAATGCAATGAATTTCCTTTAAAAATTCATTTTTCTTTTTAACATATAAATAAATAAACACATTTTTCTTTTCATTATTTACATTTCATTATAACTGAAAAATCTTTTTAATTTTCATATTTGAAATGTATAAAAATACTACTAGTTTGAAATGCATCTTAAAAAAAAAAAAGAATTCAAGTTTAATAGAGCTCACATTACCATGCGGAACTCACTGACACAACAAAGACAAAAATTCAATAACTTTTCATGTAAGAAGCATTATTTTTCTATTTAACATATAAATAAATACACACATTTTTCTTTTTCATTATTTACAATTCTTTATGACTGACAATAATTTTATTTTCCATATTCAAAATTTATAAAGATTAATTAAAATATTTTTTTTATTATTTTTAAATACTTTTTTATACCTTAACAAAAATGCAATACATTTTTAAGTAAGAAATATATTTTTTTATTCATCCTGTATATTAAATAAACAAAACATTTTTCTTTTCATTATTGGCATTTATGACGAGAAAAAAAAAACTTTTATTTTCCATATTCAACATTAAAAAAAATCATTACTTGCCTTTCTTTAGACAGTGAAAAAATTGTTTATATTTTTATGTGCAAAAAAAAAAAAAACATGTTGCAAGTTTGAAACAAAAAAAAAAATCAAAAGCTACTAATTAGATCTCAAATAAACATTCGGAGTCCCTGACACAACCTTGACAAAAATGCAACAAACTTAACAACACGCTTTTTTCTACTTAGCTTAAACAAAATAAAAAAAAAAAAATGTATCCACTATTTGTCTGAAAAAAAACTTTATATATATATTTTTTATATTCTAGAAAAATAAGGATGTTACTAGTTTGAAACAAAAAAGAAATTTAAGAAGCAAAGAAAGTATTCGAACTAATTAGAGCCCAAATTAACATTCGGAGTCACTGACACAACACTAATATGCACAATGCCTTCTTTTGAATAATGCATTCAAGAGACCCGTTTGTGCAAATTCATTTACAATAGAGCCTCCTTTTAAAAGGAGAAGCAAACCTGATTTACAAGCAACCGAAGAATAACATTTCCGAAACCTGCGATAACCCACTTAAACCCCAAAGAGACTTCAAGAATGAACTTCCAAGTCACAGACGAGTAACAATGCCACTATTAAGTGACGCCGGAGAGAGGTAAAAACACAAGCAAATTACTCCCGGAAAACTCCCCACTAATTTGTTTCTACTGTCTGGCCCCCACTGGAAAAGGGCATAATATTGAAATAATTAGCCTCAAATTCAATTATAAAGTCCAGAAGCTTCCTTGCCCTATTTAAAACGAGCAGAGATTACATTATGCAGAAAGTACACACGTCGAAAACGAAATTTAATGACTCTTTCTCAAAGCTTTCTGAAGGAGGAAAGGAGAAAAAAGGGAATGAAAAAGAACGATATCAATTCACTTTTACCGACATTTTCTTTTTACTTTTATTTTCCCCATTCTTCAGGAAATTGAAGTTGCCGAAGCCTGATTGGTTGATGTGGTGACTCTTTCAGAAAGGTGGATTTTTGGCCGAGGACTATTGGAACTGTCGTTGAATGGAATCGGTAATAAGTTCTCGTTGGATCCGGAAAGGAAAAGGATGTGCTAGTATTCGAATGGTAACTATTATAATGAAGTTATTATTCAATGACATTTTTTAGTACATCAGTGGGCTTCTCGTTAAACTTGTGTAGTGTTGGGAGGACTTTGAAGGATCACATTTGTCGTATGGGACAAACATCGTAAAACATTCATTGTTGTCTTTTATTTCCACACCTCTCACCCTAGAGTTGTGGAGCCCACGACCAGTTGGAAGGGTTGGCGTGAAACATCAGTGGATTTCATGTACAAAACAAAAAGCACACCGACGAATGTTAAGGAAAGGAAAATGTCGAAAGACGGAATTGGAAATAATTAAAGGGGTAACTGTCTCACATGTAAGTGTCGGAAGCCCGAAAATCATTCATTGTTTGCGTTGTTTTTCACACACCTCACCTCAGGGCTGTGGAATCTCTTACCCACTAAAATGAAGGCTGAAAAAATAGTTTATAATTTTTATATGGACAAAAAAAAAAAAAAGGATGTTGTCAGTTTGAAAAAAAAGCAAAGAAATATTTTAACTTTAATAAGTTCAAATATTTCTTTGCTTTTTGTTTCAATCAAATCAACATTCAAAAATCAAAGATCAAAGATCAAATTAACATTCGAAGTCACTGAACCTTGACAAAAATGCAATAAACTTTCATTTAATAAATTTTTTTCTATTTAACTTATATAAAAATAAAAAAAAAAAAAATTATCCATTTTTGTCTTTATTTAGGACTGAAAAAATTATTTACATTTTTTATATACAACAAAAAGATGTTATCAGTTTGGAACAAAAAGCAACTCAAAAATCAAATAAGTACTTGATCTAATTAGAGTTCAAAGTAACATTCGGAGTCCCTGACACAACCTTGACAAAAATGCAACAAACTTTCATCTAACAAAGCTATTTCTTGTATTTAACTTATATAAAAATTAATAAAATATTATCCATTATCCTTAAGATTTAAAAGAAATGTTTATAGTTTTTCATATACAAACTACACTCAAGAGCCAAAACATTATGACCACCTGTCAATAACTAGTTGGCCCAACTTTGGCGCGCAACACAGCTTCAACACGCCTTTGCATGGATTAATACCACCACTTAATACCAGTTAAATACCACTTCCACCTGATCATGTGCCTTCCACGTCATCCAGGCGAGTTCATTGCAAAATGTAAGGGTGGTTATAAAGTTTTGCTCTTGAGTGTATATCACCCATTGTGAATGAAAAGCAATTCAAAAATCAAAGTCAACCTTGACAAAAATACAATAAACATTCTTGTAAGAATTAATTTTTCTATATAATTTCTAAATAAGTAAAAAAATATCCATTATTTGCTTTTTCTTAAGACTGAAAAAATATTTATGTTTTTTTTATATGCATAACAAGGATGTTACCAGTTGAAACAAAAGGCAAAGGAATATTCGAACTAATTAGAGCCCAAATTAACATTCGAGTCACTGACGCAACACTGATCAGCACAATGCCTTCTTTTGAATAATGCATTCAAGAGACCCGTTTGTGCAAATTCACTTACAACCGAGCCTCCTCTTAAAAAGGAGAAGCAAACCTGATTTGCAAACAAGTGAAGAATAACATTTCCGAAACCTGCGATAACCCACTTAAACCCCAAAGAGACTTCAACAATGAACTTCCAAGTCGCAGACGAGTAACAATGCCACTATTAAGTGACGCCGGAGAGAGGTAAAAACACAAGCAAATTACTCCCGGAAAACTCCCCACTAATTTGTTTCCACTGCCTGGCTCCCACTGGAAAAGGGCATAATATTGAAATAATTAGCCCGAAATTCAATTATAATGTCTAGAAGCTTCCTTGCCCTAATTAAAACGAGCAGAGATTACATTATGCGGAAAGTACATACGTCGAAAACGAAATTTAATGGCGCTTTCTCAAAGCTTTCTGAAGGAGAAAAAAGGAAAAAAAAAAGGGACGATATCAATTCACTTTTACCGACATTTTCTTTTACTTTTTTTTCCCCGATTCTTCAGGAAATTGAAGTTGCCGAAGCCTGATTGGCTGATGTGGTGACTCTTTTTAGAAGGGTGGATTTTTGAGGAGGACTATTGGAGTCGTTGAATGGAATCGGTAATGAGTTCTCTATGGATCCGTAAAGGAAAAGGATGTGCATGAATTCGAATGGTTAAGTATTAGATTAAAGTTATTATTGATGATATTTTTTAGTACATCAGTGAGCTTCGTTATAAACTTGTGTAGGGTTGAGAGGACTTTCAAAGGATAACTATATCACATTTGCGAGTTGTAGGGGACAAACAACGTAAAACATTCATTGTTGTCTTTTATTTCCACACCTCTCACCCTAGAGTAGTGGAGTCCACTACCAATTAGGAGGGTTGGCGTGAAACATCAGTGGATTTCATGTACAAAACCAAAAGACCCACCGACGAATGTTGAGGAAAGGACAATGTCGACAGAACTAATTGGAAAGAATTAAAGTTGTAACTAACTCACATGTGCCAGAAGCTTGGACAGCATTCATTGTTGTCTTTTTTTTTCACGCACCTCACCCCAGGGCTGTGGAGTCCCCTACCAGTTAGAAGGAAGACTGAAAAATTTTTGTAATATTTTTTATGAAAAAGAAAAAGGTTGCTGCCAGTTTGAAATAAAACACAAAGGCCTATTCGAACTAATTAGAGCTCAAATGAACATTCGAAATCACTGAAAACACATTGACAAAAATGCAATAAACTTTCATTTAAGAAACGTGTTTTTTTTTTCTATTTAGCTTATACAAAAATAAAAAAATTCCATTGTTTGTCTTTTTTTTTTAGACTGTAAAAATAGTTTACACTTTTTTTATGAAAAAAATTAAAAAAGGATGTTACCTGTTCGAAACAAAAACCAACTAAAAAAGCGAAGAAATATTCGAGCTAATTAGAGCTCAAATTAATATTCGGTGTCGTTGATTCAACTTTGGCCAAAATGTAACAAACTTTCATTTAAGAAACGCTTGTTTCTACTTAGCTTATATGAAAATAAAAAAAAAAATATCCATTATTTGTCTTTAAGACTGAAAAAAATTTTTTATTTTTTATACGCAACAATAAGTAAGGATGTTACCAGTTTGAAACAAAAAGCAACTTAAGAAACAAAAAAATAAATACTCGAACTCATCAGTGCGCAAATTAACATTCGAGTCACTGACACAACACTAATATGCACAATGCCTTCTTTTGAATAATGCATTCAAGAGGCCCGTTTGTGCAAATTCACTTACAGCCGAGCCTCCTCTTAAAAGGGAGAAGCAAACCTGATTTACAAACAAGTGAAGAATAACATTTCCGAAACCTGCGATAACCTACTTAAACCCCGAAGAGACTTCAACAATGAACTTCCAAGTCGCAGACGAGTAACAATGCCCCTATTAAGTGACGCCGGAGAGAGGTAAAAACACAAGCAAATTACTCCCGGGAAATTCCCACTAATTTGTTTCCACTGCCTGTCCCCCATTGGAAAAGGGCATAATATTCAAATAATTAGCCCCGAAATTCAATTATAAAGTCTAGCAGCTTCCTTGCCCTAATTAAAACGAGCAGAGATTACATTATGCAGAAAGTACATACGTCGAAAACGAAATTTAATGACGCTTTCTCAGAGCTTTCTGAAGGAGGAAAGGATAAAAAGAGAATGAAAAAGAACTATATCAATTCACTTTTACCGACATTTTCTTTAACTTTTATTTTCCCGGTTCTTCAGGAAATTGAAGTTGCAGAAGCCTTATTGGCTTCTGGGGTGACTCTTTTAGAAAGGTGGATTTTGGCCGAGGACTATTGGTTCAGTCGTTGAATGGAATCGGTAATAAGTTCTCCTTGGATCCGGAAAAGAAAAGGATGTGCTTGAATACGAATGGTTAACTATTAGATTGAAGTTATTATTCGATGATATTTTTGTAGTACATGAGTGGGCTTCGCGTTCCACTGACGTAGGGGTGTAAGAACTTTCAAGGATAACTATCCAGCATTTTCGACACTCGGATAGCATTCATTGGCGTCTTTTCGTATCACACACTACACCCCCAGGGCTGTGGACAAAAATATTTTAAATAGTTATTTTTTTAATGAAATAAAACGTGTACATTTAATGTATTACAGAAATGTCTTAAATATCTTTTACAAGACATTATGTAATAATACTGTACCTTAAAAAGTTTATAGATAGATCATTATCTTGAACAAATTAATTTTCACAACAATATTGCTTAGTAACTTATTTTTAGCAATGCTAAATTGCTTGATAAAAATATCTCTGTACTATTGTTCCACTCTACTCCCTCGAAAATGTTATACTTTTTCTCATTTATTCAATACTTGTAACTTTGGAAATGACTAAAAAGATATTGCCAGATGGTGTAAAGTAGTTGATTAACTTTGATACATAATTAAGTACAATTTATTTTTTCCAGAAGGCAAGAATGTAATTCAACATAATTATTTGAAAGAATTTGTTGTCAGATTTATAAAATGAAACCAAGACTATATGTATTCCACCTTGTGTAAAAAAATCTGTAGAAAGGCTGTAAAATGTGCCAAAGTAGCAAAGACTCTGAAGAAATCAGCTGTGCTTCACTTATGTAAAAAGCGGCCTAGAAAATTCGATAGAAAGACATTATCGCTTGTGAAAAATGTCTTAAATCTTTAGTAAAACGCATTCGCTTATCACACGCAAAAGTTGTTCCGAAGAACAAAATGATGAATAGTCTTTTTATAACTGAAAAAGTGTCAGAAGTAACGTTAATTTGTAGGTATGCAGAAATATTAAATCGGAATTCTGGATTGATTTTTCGTACAGACAGAATATTGAATTTTCATACAATACTTTCTAAAAAATTTCAAAAGGTAATATAATCTAAAACATAGGTTTTATAACAATGTTATAATAGTTTAAACAGAAAATGATATTTATTTTGCGTATAAAATCATTAAATGCGTCTTAACAGGTTTAAAAAAATTTACAGGGGGATTATAATTAAAGTCCCACTTTCAAAATGCTGTAAAAGAATAACCACTCTTCACAAAGAGTTCAAATTTGAACTGAAGATACTTGAAGAAGGAAAAATCTGTATGGAATTAAAAAACATTCCAAAGTGGTATGACCTAGTCGCTGTGTATGGGATTTCCACTAACAGTGTCACAATTGCTGAATGGCTTGGAAATCATTTTTTCTGTCAAAACACAAAACAATCAACCACATTGAACACTATAGTTGGTTTCATGTGCAACTCATGCTAAATACGTTGTCATTTCGATTCAAAATATCACTGGTAGTTGAATTCACTTTCTTTATGCCTATTAAAAAGCGATCTATTAATACACTTTAGAACCTTTTGGTGTCGTACCATTTCTCCTTTCTTCAAGTATCTTCAGTTCAAATTTGAACTCATTGTGATGAGTGGTTCTTTTTTACAGCATTTTGAAAGTGGGACTTTAATTATAATCACCCTGTACTTCAAAAAAGAATAAAAAAAAAAAACTAGGGGTAAATTAAGATTATTATTTTCTATTTTAAAATTGCTATTTAAAGGAAGAGTACTTAATTCTTGTTTCAATATTGAGGGTATTTTATTTTTAATAAGATAGTAGATAAGTTGATAAGAAATTAGTTTAAAAATTGGGTTTGAATAAACCCCATGTATGTGTTAGTTTTATAAAATTGAATTGTGTGCTGAAAGGTTAATATTTAATGGTAAAGTCGAGAAAAAGTGGTGTAGTCCATTGACATTGCAACTTCTTTGAGTGGTTTAAAAAAAAAACATAAAATGAGTATAAATATATACCAATATTTTTAAAACTTACAAATACCAACCCTTAATTATCAACCCATACCCTTAATTATTATCAATACTAACCCTTAATTATCAACCCATACTCTTAATTATCACCATTACTCACCCTTAATTATGACACCCATATAACATAAAATATACTTACATCACTTTTAAAGGAAACGGCTTATTTGCGGAACTTGATAGCCTCAATTTAAAATATATTTCATAAATTTTAACAAAAAATAAAACATTTAAGTGATTAAACAAAAATGCTTTTGAATATACAACAGAAACAAGTAATATATATATATATATTTTTAAGTCAATTGCTACTTTTTTACTCTATTGCAGAAAAGTCCTTTACAAATAAAGTTGAAATTTTACTTTACATCTGGCACCATCTATTATTAGATACATGCAACTTAAAAGTAAAAAAAAAAACTAAATTTAATTAATTAAATTTAATTAATGAATTAATATTTGAAAAAACTGTATTAACATCCAGTGTCATCCACTACACGTTCAAAAAATTTATTTGAACTCGAGTGGATGAATAAAAAATATTTTATTAAAGATTGAAAATTTGAACAACATATATATAGGGATAGTGTGAGCTAATAGAAGGAATTGAAAAACAAAGCTCTGTTTAATTTAGTAATTACTTAGGACAACAATTTCAATGAAGGCATAATCCTGAATTTCGACCAATCCTTACTCAAAACAGAAGTAGAATAAATATACACGTACTTCATTTTGATTGATTTTAATTAAATAAAAATAAAACAGAACATTTTTAAATGAGAATTTTCAAGACACTCAATAAGTGTTTCCTTAATCGTCATCAATTTTTCTTTACAACCAAATGGAAAACTCCTAAACTATTACTTTTATATTTAATTTCTTTTCATATTTTCGTACATTATGGATGTGTTTCTAATGAATCGCTGTCTCGTTCGAAAATGATCAAAAGCACAACTGAAGAAAAAGAAATCATTTTAGAAGAAATTTATTCTTTTTTCTTTCATCAGAAAGGGGAATTTTGTACCTGTTGTGCGTTTGACATGTGCTTGCTTTTTTCAATTTATGTTTATTTGCTAAAACTGAAATTTTACATTCTTTAGTAAATTTGCACGCGCTACCATTTAAAGATATCTTAAAAAATTGTTTACTAAGTGGAAATAATTTAAAGGTGTTTTTTCATGTTATTTATTTTTTGTAAAGATTTTACTTGTTCATTGAGTGTATGTTAAAATATTTTTGCTTTTAAATAGTTCCTCCATTTACCATTAAATGTTAGTGATTTTTGTGATTCAACCTTAACTTTAGTGTTTTTAAATTATTTTCATTATTATTATTATTTTTTGTTTTTTTGAAAACAAAATAAACGGTAGTTCTTTATTATTACAACTTCTTCTAAAACGTGCAAAACCATAGTCTAAGGCAAGGTTCAACCCGTCCCCGAAAGGAAGATCTATCAACCTTGAACTCTTGTCCTGGCGGTGGCATGGATGTAGCATAGAATCATTGTCAGAGGAGGAATCCACAGCTAGAGATGACACCGCTATTAGTAGTATGTCCTGTTGATTCACGATATACCATGCTGTATAAAACTTCATTTGATCAAATTACAGAGTTTAAAACACTAGATGTATCCCCCAGACCAGGAAGAACACGAAAATTTAAAAATATAATATTGGCATATTTACATCATCGTGCCAGGCTCACTACATCTGAAAAATTCAACGGTAGAATGACTCTACCAATATATCATGACTGATTTCAAAAGCTTTCTCATATTGATGACAATTAAGGATGACCATATAAATATAAAAGTTGTAATTAAAATAGTTAAAATGGCATTACTTGGATAGCTATTGAAATATAGATTTTTTTTTTTGACCAATTTAATAAAAAATATAAGAAAAATTGGTTTGATTCAATTGAAATCCCTTATTTAATATTTCCTAAATGTATGATTTTCCCATTTTGTTGACTTTGAAAAAGGTGCAAGTCCATTTGAGGCCATCAAAAGTATAAATTTCTTTTAACTAATACTTTAAAAACGATCACATTTTAAACTTAAATTTAATTTAATATTAAAAATAAAACATAAAATGTGAGTATTAAAATATACCAATATTTTTGAAGTCATTGAAATACTAATCCTAAATTATCAACCCACACTTAATTATTACCCATATAATATAAAATGGACTTACACCCCATTCAAAGAAAACTGCTCATTTGAGGAATTGAATGACATCAGTTTAAAATTTATTTCCTAAATTTTACCTAAAAAATGTATTTAAGTGATTAAATAAAAACCCTTTTGAACATTCAATGGAAAAAACGGAAAAACTCTGTTTAATTTAATAATTACTTAGGACAACAATTTTAGTGAAGGCATAATTTCGACAAATTCTCATTCAAAAATAACGGAAGTAGAATAAATACACATGTACCTCATTTTGATTGATTTAATTACATAAAAATAAAACAGAACATTTTTAAACGAGAATTTTCAGAACATTCAATAAGTGTTTCCTTAATCAGCACTATTAAGGAAAACATCAATTTTATGAAATGAATTAAATATAAAACTTTTTAGGAGTTTTCCATTTGGTTCTAAAGAAAAACACTATTTTCTTTAAACTGGAAACTCCTAACTTTTTTTATATTTAATTCATTTCATATTTTCATACATTATGGATGTGTTTTTAATGAATCGCTGTCTCGCTTGAAAATAATCAAAAGCACTTAACTGAAGAAAAGAAATCATTTTAGAAGAAATTTATTCTTTTTTTTTTACTATCAGAAATGGGAGTTTTTGTACCTGTTGTGCGTTTGACATGTGCTTGCTTTTTTTCAATTTATGCTTACTTGCGAAAACTGAAATTTTACATTCATTAGTATATTTACATGCGCTACCTTTTAAAGATATCTTAAAAAATCTTTTACTAAGTGGAAGTAATTTTGCTGTTTTTATCATGTTATTTATTTTTTTGTGAAGATGTTACTGGTAACAATTTAGTGCATGCTAAAAATATTTTTGTTTTTAAATAGTCCTTTCATTTAACCATTAAATATTAGCCATTTTTACGGTGCAACCTTAACTTTGATGTTTTTAAAATTATTTTACTATTATTTTGTTTAATTTTAGAAAATCAAATATATGGTATTTCTTTTATTATTACAGATTTAGCCATTTAAACGGTGCCAAAAACTCTAATTGTAAAAACCGAACTATAAATAATAATGGATCACTTAGATATGTTGTCTTTTTTTTATCTCAAGTTAGGTACCACAGGCTTCATTTATAACTTTATATTTCAAAATTATCAATTTATTCTTTCCAAATAAGAACATATCTTATATATTCCTCAGTAATATAATAAATTTCCAAAACATAATCAAATGATAAATTTAAAAGAGACATTTGAAATTGTTTCCGTGTGCTTTTATGTGTTTTTAATATTCGATAACAATACAATTCATATTTTTTAATATTTGTTTATGATATATGTCAAATAATATATGTCATATTTTTTAATATTCGTTTATAAATAATATATGTCATATTTTTAATATTCGTTTATGAATAATAATCATATTTTTTAATATTCGTTTATAAATAATATATGTCATATTTTTTTAATATTCGTTTATAAATAATATATGTCACATTTTTAATATTCGTTTAACTTAGTTAGTAATACTTGTAATTTAAATTCCCATTAATACAGGAAACATCCCATTAATACATTTCTTCAGGAAAAATCCATGTAAAATTTTGTATTTCAGGCAATTTAAAAGCACACACTTTCCAACAAAATAAATATCCTATATTGTTTTTTAACAATATAATGAAAAATAATCAAATCATAAAAGTAGTTTTCAAAATGAATATGGTATAATACTAAGAGACAATTTATTTGTTCAACCAACATGATCCGATTATGTTGCACAAAATTTCAGACGTTACCCAGAGACCTTCAATTAGTTATTTTTGATTAACTAATTAGCATCCTACGCATTAACCTCAAAAGCGAGTGGAGAAAAAGAAACTGCTCATCAATTTACGTAAACATCTTGTCGACGATTTAACAACAAATGCAGAACGATGATTACGTTGGGATTGTGAAAAATAAGTAAAATAAATAAAAATAAAAAGGAATCCTGGTACGAAAACTGATGCCTTCTGGGTTCATTTGTTCTCGTTACCATCTAATTACTGAAAATTTACTCCGGTAATGAGAAATTAAGTTTCAATATAAAGGGAGATTTTGGTTAGAAAAATTTAATCTGGTTGAAAAACTTTTTATGCTATTCTACGAAATCTTGAGCTGCCAAAATATTTATTATTTATTTTTTAGATTCATTAAAGATGTTTTTTTATTCAAATATGTGGTGGTAGAGGTTTGTTTCTAACTATACAGAAAACTGTAAGTTAGTTTAATTTCAAGGCACTGTTTTTGGTTTGATTGTCGCAATGAATTCAATGGTATTTTTAAAAATACAAATAATCCTGATAGATTCACTATGCTATTTAATTTATATATAATTTTCTTATTCCCTTTTTTTCTAGTTGTATAATGCATTCTCTATCTGTAGTACTTTGCCATTGAATACACTGACAGCAATCCATACAAATAAGATTCCATAAATAAAGATTTTCCTAATTCTTACATAGATACGAATCACTGATTATAATTTCCTTCAACTGGCGAAGCTTCTTCCTTTTTACCCAACAACATTAATACTACAAATTTTTGGTAGGACATTTAATTTTTAATAGTTTCAATCGAGTTATGAAGTGTGGATCGGTTCGAAAAAAATGGATCGGTTTATAATAAATTTTGAATGGCAACAGTATGTCAAATTTAATAGTTGCAACAATACAATCATGTGAAATTCTACCTCTTTGTCAGCTAAATGATATAACCCTCTAAACTCATCAAAATTTTATAATACTTAAGAAATGCAATTGTAGATTCAAAATCATCATGGTTTGTAGTTTTAATCTTACCCAGTGACTTTCATGTTCTCTTGTGTCTTAAGCGGGATACTCCAGCTGTTTGCAAATAGTGAATTTTTAAAAGTATCAATGGTGAACTTACAGGCGATATAAAGCAATACATG
>BPLR01020223.1:0-32434 GCA_021605095.1 Caerostris extrusa | reverse complement strand
GTGAAAGATTGTTTTACTGACATTCTGATAGAAATTTTCTTAAACTGTACGCATTGGAAGCTAAAACGTGATTATCCATACCTTCTGTCCTGCTGCAATATCGACACTGATCCCACGCAGCACAAGGTCCATTCCTGTCCTGTAACGCATCTTGTAATCCCGGAATGTCACAGCGCCATTGCTGGGCCAATCTTCCAGGGAAAGTTGGACACATTCGGTGTCCGTAAAAGAGACTGGAAAAAAATAATAATTAAAGAGGCTTACTGACTGTAAAATGGAGATACTATTCTGCCAGCTACAGTGGGTAAAAAAGTATTGGCAATTGCCTTAATTTATTCATATTGACAAATAAACAAATGTTACGCAATTTTTAACTGTCGTAATTAAATACAAGACATCTTAGATATATAAAAATAGTAAAATTTTATTTTAATTTTGCATTTTCTACGATTTTTCTTTCAAAAACGAAATTTGCATGTCAAAAAGTATTGGCAAAGTTTAACTGCTATGCAAATTTTATTACATTGAGTCACATGTTTCGACTGACTGGATAAGAAACTCTACCGGTATAAAGTCTGCAAAACTACTCAAAAGTGTCTGGCATTATTTTGCGATTACTGCGGTAAAATGACTTTTCGTGCTCCGGGTGCACGTTAGTGTTAAAAACACGATTATTAGGCTCAAGTGAAGGAGTTTAACTTATCCGTGCTACTTAAGTGCAGTTTCAATATAGAAGTTTATTTACTGTCAAGTGTTGTAAAAAGTTCAAGAGCAATAAGACTAGAAATTAGAAAGCGGACGACCTCCTGAGGAATCTATTTTCTACAGTGTCATTATTAACAAGGTTAAGAGAAAACCTAAAATAAGTGCACCCCAGATAGCTAGAGATATTTGCTTTCACTTCGCAAAAGACTTTCAGCGTACAGACTGTACGGAATGTTTTTACACGAGAGGAAGTTGTTATGGAAGGGGGCAGCTAGAAGAGAAAACCGATTCCATCTCGGAAATAAATAGGAGAGAGAAAGGAGTTAGATCTCGCAAAATCCCGCGTTGATTTAAACTAGAAGAGTTTTGGAACACAGTTGTTTTTCCGACGAATCAAAGTTTAACATTTTCGGCAGTGATGGACGACTACACGGGCCAGCATATATGTGCGGAGGAGGACAAATACCGAGATTGGAAAAACAACATTCTAACTGCTCTGCCCTGAAACTATGGTGGAGGACAGCGTCTTAGTTTGGGACTGTATGGCGGCTAATGTGGAAATTGGCTTGCTATACGCACCATTTTATTGATGGTATTATGACAGCGGCGCATACAGTGACATTTTGCGCCATAACTTAGAAATCGGTGCCCAAAATCTTGGCTCGGGAACATCATTCCCGTACCAATATATTGCCCAAGCATACCGCGGCAGATCTCACCCGTGAATGGCTACTCTACAATGCCACCTCGCGATTAAAAACACCTCAAATCGCCTGACATCAATCGAATTGAAAATTCATGGCACCACTGCTTTGGATCTGAAATCAAGAAAGCATAAAATTTCCAGCATAAAGTAAAGACGACCTCAAACGTGTACTCTCTCTTGCAAGGAGTGGCACAAAATTCCAAACAGTACAATGACAAAGACCTATGGTTTCCATCTGATGAAATGGATTGCAAGCTGTTATAGATGCAGAAGGTATGCATACAAAGTACTAAACATATTACTAGATTTTGTTTTCAGCTCGCTAGAAATTTTTGTAAATTTCGCCAATTTTTTGCCAATACTTTTTTTATCATGCTTAAGAGTGTTTGCCAGGATTTTCCTCGTAACCCATTTTGAATTAGAAAAATATTTAAATGAAAGAGCTCACGTTCCTATATTTGTTTGAAAATAGTCTTTTCTCCTTCCACATATGTCAACTATGTTAAACTATATCGCTGGAATAAGGCAATAAAAATGCATACCCTTTACTAAATAACTTAAATATATGGTGAATCTCCGTACTGTTCAATACGATTTTTTTATAAAAGAATTTTGTCCTCAATAGTATTATTAGAGAAAAGATTTGATGATGATTTTGTTTAAGTTCTAATGATTTCCTTACAGTATTGTTTAATATTTTAAAAGTCATTATAGTCACAAAAATAAGAGGCTTTTCATTTATTTATTTTTTAAAATGCACTTTAACATTTAAAGTAAAACTCAAGAAGAGTTTTCATTACAGTTGCAATGCTCAATGCTCATACTATAACTTCAATATCTACTTAGAATAACCATTTATCTATTCGGTATTCGAAGAGTGAGTGTGGCGCAGTGGCAGCATTCATTTTCATAAGCAAAATATTGGAAACATGTTTATTAAGAGTCATATATTTGTTCATATTTTTAAAGAGATATAAGTGTGATTTTGTATTTCAATATTAAACTTTCAACGTTCAGTTTTCAGGACTTAATTACAGATGGCACTTCTATGCATTAAATAGTATTTGGTTTACATTTATTTTAAATATTACTAATGATGATTCATTAGAATAATTGCGTTATTGATTATATTTATTTTTAGTTTTTTAAAGTTTTATTCATATAAATTGCTATAATATCTTACCACGAAAATAAATAACTTGTGTATAATCTCTATTCTTGATATTTCTTTTACTTTTTAATATTTTCTTTCTTCCCTGAGATAACGATCCAAATTTTCTCTTAGTTTTCATAGAAGCATGATATATTTCTTAAAAATTGGATGCTATATTTCAATAATATAAAAACGTTATCACTGAAATCCAACGTATTTATGTGGATCAATTAAACTATGTATATGGAAAACTAGAGCTTTAAGATATTTTTCTTTTAAAAATTGGTTCAGAATTTACCTGGTGTAATGTTTATGGCTAGTAATAAAATGTGTTTCTAAATTATTTAGATATTACAAATACAGTTCTTAATATTAGATTATTGCGGGCCTATGGCACTGCCTTAATATTTGTTTGTATTCACAAATCGGATCTTTACAAGTAGGCTGCCAGTTTTGGTGCAAGACCACAAAGTGAGCAGTTTTGGTGCAAGACAACAAAGTGAGGAAGTTTCGGTGCAAGACCACAAAGTGAGCAGTTTTGGTGCAAGACAGCAAAGTGAGTAGGTTTCGGTGCAAGACCACAAAGTGAGCAGTTTTGGTGCAAGACAGCAAAGTGAGAAGTTTCAGTGCAAGACAACAAAGTGAGCAGTTTTTGGTGCAAGACCACAAAGTTTTTTGGTGCCAGCAAAGTGAGGAAGTTTCGGTGCAAGACCACAAAGTGAGCAGTGAGAAGTTTCGGTGCAAGACCACAAGTTTTTGGTGCAAGACCACAAATGAGCAGTTTTGGTGCAAGACCACAGAATACAAAGACTGTGAGCAGTTTTGGTGCAAGACCACAAAGTGAGCAGTTTTGGTGCAAGACCACAGAGTGATCAGTTTTGGTGCAAGACCACAAAGTGAGCAGTTTTGGTGCAAGATCACAAAGTGAGCAGTTTTGTGCAAGACCACAGAGTGATCAGTTTTGGTGCAAGACCACAAAGTGAGCAGTTTTTGGTGCAAGATCACAAAGTGAGCAGTTTTGGTGCAAGACCACAAAGTGAGCAGTTTTGGTGCAAGACCACGAAGTGAGCAGTTTTGTGCAAGACCACAAAGTGAGCAGTTTTGGTGCAAGACCACAAAGTGAGCAGTTTTGGTGCAAGACCACAGAGTGATCAGTTTTGGTGCAAGACCACAAAGTGAAAGCAGTTTTGGTGCAAGATCACAAAGTGAGCAGTTTTGGTGCAAGACCACAGAGTGACCAGTTTTGTGCAAGATCACAAAAGTGAGCAGTTTTGGTGCAAGACCACAGAGTGATCAGTTTTGGTGCAAGACCACAAAAGTGAGCAGTTCTTGGTGCAAGATCACAAAGTGAGCAGTTTTGGTGCAAGACCACAGAGTGACCAGTTTTGGTGCAACACCACAGAGTGACCAGTTTTGGTGCAACACCACAGAGTGACCAGTTTTGGTGCAAGACAACAAAGTGAGCAGTTTTTGGTGCAAGACAACAAAGTGGAGCAGTTTTGGTGCAAGACAACAAAGTGAGCAGTTTTGGTGCAAGACCACAAAGTGAGCAGTTTTGGTGCAAGACCACAAAATGAGTAGTTTGGTGCAAGACCACCAAACAACATGCCGCACTGGATAGGAAACGGACCGAAGAGTTCTTGGTTACATTCTGGTTTAATGTCAGAAAGTGAAGGATTGCAGAGCTCTGGAATAGATTGGTTTGTCGCTCACACGGTCATTTTGTGCACAGTTTAATGTGGATTCCGAACCACCAACAAACATCCATACCACTGCCAGGATCTTCGAAAACGAAGCCTGTGGTACCAAGGCTAGAGCACTCTGAAGATATTATGAAGACAGAACCACCACAGCACCGAATGGGGGTATAGATGGTTTCATGGGAGTATGCTGATCCTCATAATCTTTTTGTTTAATGCTTAAATTTAATTTGTAAATATCTATTGTTGATGTTACAGCTAAGGTTTTAGGTTAATGTGTAGTTCACGTGTAAATAAATTTCATCACTAAATGTGTTATTGAATCGAAATTGCAGCTAAGATTTTTTATTGTGTAGTTTATGTCTAAATATATATCAACAGATGTGTTATATCGAGAAAGTATTGTTGAAATTGTCAAAAGAGTTTAAATGCAATTTCAAATTCTAAATATCTGCCAATTAATTTCAAAATTTGAAGTTTCTTCTAAAATAAAATATTGATCGAAACAAAATTTAATTACATTATAAGAAAACTAATTTAATTAACCTTGAAACTGGGAAAATGTACTGAAATATTTACTGAAACTGTTAACTTACCTCTGGTGTTAAATCGGAATATTCATGTATTCTTTCAACAGACACCATTTGGTTTTCAAGTTGAGTGAACAGTCTTACAAACGTTGCCAAATTTTCTGTCACCTATATTACATAAAATATAATTACATAAATTAAAATATATATAAATCTACACAAACATCTAAATTTTCAATATTGAATGACCTTGGTTAAACGTTAATGTGATTAATTTCAGCAATATTTTGTTTTGGTTTTCTGATTCTTCTCATTTTTCATTTTTCCGATGTTAATTGCGACAATTTTCTCTATAGGACATTATAAAATTCTTCATCATTAACCGTCTGTTTAATAAATGATCCAAATAGTTGCTATTATCCATCTTGCGACAAGAAGTATATGCAAGAAACATTATGTTGGGAGATTCTATAATAAAGCAAACCTACACTGTATTGCGAAAATATCCAGACATAACTCGCATAGAATGGAATCGAAAGTCTATGATGCGAGTATTTATATTGTTATTGGCTGATTTTATATTAAAATATGGTTTACAAGGTGGTGGGTTTTATTTTTTGGCTTACAAAAATTTACTAAGAAATGTAAATACGCATCATACAAACTATAGCTACTGCGCAATCCTTCCAGCAAATTTATAAAGTGAAACTAAATATTAATTAGAAATTTAATACTTATTGTACCTATTTGTTTTATGATTTTTCTGCTGAGGCTTTATTGTGCTGCGCTATTCAGAGAAATTGCAACAATTCAGGCAAGAGTTAAAACAGTAGTTTTGAGAATGAATACACATAATGCAAGGTATGAATGATTAAGCTAGGAAGAATTTGTTTATAACTATAAGCAAAAATATTGAACTTTGTGCTCACTCACAGCATTTGATTGATCACATAGAAATATACACTGAGGTGACAAAAGTCATGGGATACCTCTTAATATCGTGTCGGCCCTCCTTTCGCCCGGCGAAGTGCAGCAACTCGACGTGGCATGGACTCAACAAGTCGTTGGAAGTTCTGCAGGAATATTGAGCCATGCTGTCTCGATAGACGTCCATAATTGTGAAAGCGTTGATGGTGCAGGATTTTGGGCACGAACAGACCTCTCGATGATGTCCCATAAATGCTCGATGGGATTCATGTCGGGCGATCTAGGTGGCCAGATCTTTCGTTGGAATTGTCCAGAATGTTCTTCAAACCAATCGCGAACAGTTGTGGCCCGGTGACATGGCGCATTGTCATCCATAAAAATCCCATCGTTGTTTGGGTACATGAAGTCCATGAATGGCTGCAAGTGATCTCAAGTAGCTGAACATAAGCATTTCCAGTCAATGTTCGGTCCAGTCGCACCAGAGGACCAAGTCCATGCCATGAAAAACAGCCCACACCATTACGAGCCACCACCAGCTTGAACAGTGCCTTGCTGACAGTTTGGGTCCATGGCTTCGTGGCGTCTGCGTCACACTCGAACCCTACCATCAGCTCTTACCAACTGAAATCGTGACTCATCGGACCAGGCCACGGTTTTCCATTCATCTGGGGACCAACCGATATGCTCACGTGCCCACGAGAGTCACTGCAAGCGATGTCGTTCTGTCAGTAAAGGCACTCGAGTCGGTCTTCTGCTGGAATAGCCCAAGAAAGCCAAATTTCTCCGCACAGTTTTAACAGACAAGTCCTTTGTACATCCCACATTGATTTCTGCGGTTATTTGACGCAGTGTTGCTTGTCTGTTAGAATTTACAACTCTTTGCAGACGTCGCCGGTCTCGGTCGTTAAGGGCAGGCGGTCGACCACTGCGCTGTCCATGGTGGGATGTTATGCCTGAAATGTCATACTCTCGGCACACTCTTGACGCAGTGGATCTGGGAATGTTGAATTCCCTAACGATTTCCGAAATGGCATGACCCATGCGTCTAGCTCCAACTAACATTCCGCGTTCAAAGTCTGTTAATTCCCGTCGTGCGGTCATCATCACGTCAAAACCTCTTCACATGAATAGCTTGAACAGAAATGAAAGCTCTGCGAAAGCACTGCGCATTTATACCTGTTCTACGCGATGCTGCTGCCATCTGAAAATTTGCATATTGCTATCCCATGACTTTTTTTGTCACTTCAGTGTAAGGATCTATACAGATGTATTCGATATCGAACACATATCCATAATTTGCTAGTCATGGTTGCACGTGATGGCTAAGTATAACAGATTATACATACAATATTCAAGCAACTACAGGGTGATTATAAAAAAAGTCTCTAGCTATCATACCATTAACAAAAACTGAATTAAATTTTGATTTAAGGTATTTTGAGGTATGCGCTCAAGAATCATATGAAAAACAACATTTACACTCTAACTGTTGCTGTTACAGTGAATTTCACATATTTTTTTTTTTATTGGAATAAGATTTCCATTAAAAAACCATAAACATAGTTGGAACAGTACCTGTAACACTCTGTTATGGTTTTTTTAAATATGTTTTTTAGTTCTAATAAAAAAAAAGTAGGTGTTACCATTTTAAATGTTCGAAATGGTGTCGCTCTAACTGTTGTTTTTCATACGATTCTTGTGCATGTACCACAAAAATAACTTAAAATCAAATTCAGTTTCAGTAATTAAATTCAGTTTTTTGTGAATGGTATGATTGCTAGACTTCATATCATGAAAGTTTTTATAACCCATGAAAGTATATGAAGTTTACAAAAAATACTTTCATGAAGTTATCATGAAAGTATTTTTTTTGTTTGCTTTAAAAGTTACATTATAAGATTATTAATATTTTACGTTTTGAATTTTTATTTATAAATATTTATTCAAAATGTTTCTTATCCCACTCGACAGCAGCCTCTACACTAAGTCCATGAACTCGGGGGTCATGATAAAAAGCAAAAGATGCAGCTTCTTTTTGTCTTTGACCTTGTAGCACAAAGACATGGGGCACCCAAAGGAGAAGTCTGACTTCTACCCCACCCTGTTATGCCCCGGGCATTGGGTACCCATTTTAGTCGCCTTTTACGACATGGAAAGTTACAGTGGGGCTATTTGTAGGGAATTTATTAAAAATAATTTTTGCTTTGTAATTTGTTAAACTATAATTTTAGCAAAGCTGAAAATATTTTATTTTATATAACTACGACTAGCCAGGTCATATCTTTTAGTTTAGAATATGTTTCACTAAATGGGAATGCGCTAAATTAAAAATAATTTGTATAGATTAAATATATTCATAAATCTTTTCTTTTATTTTATAAAAAGCAAAATATTTTCGTGGAAAATTTCTTTAATTTTTTGTACTCTATTGATAACATAATTTCCCATTAAGTAAGATTTGATAGTATTTGAAGTGCTTTTACAATTTATATATATACTATAAAGTTCCACTTTCAAAATGCTGTAAAAAGAACCACTCGTCACAATGAGTTTAAATATGAACAGAGGATACTTGACAAAGAGGGAAATGGTACGGCAACAAAAACAAATTCCAAAGTGCATTAATAGATGGCGCGGTAAGCGGCATAAAGAAAGTAAATTCGGCTGTCAGTGATATTTTGAATCGAAATGACAATGTATTTGGAATGAGTTGCACATTACACCAACTGTAGTGTTCAATGTGCTTGATTGTTTCGGTTTTTTGATGGAAAAATTGACTTCCAAGTCATTCAACAGTTGTGACACTGTTAGTGAAAAGTCCATCCATCACGGCAAGGTCATACCAAATTGGATGGGAAAAATCGATGGACTTATTTTTGGAACTTTTTTGATGTCATTTTTGATGCCCTTCTTCAAGTATCTTCATTTCAAATTTGAAATGATTGTGAAGAGTGGTTCTTTTTCAATTCCTTCTATTAGCTCACACTCTCCCTATATCTATCTTGTTCAAATTTTCAATTGTTAATAAAATACATTTTATTCATCCACTCAAGTTCAAACACAATTTTTTGAACTTTTAGTGGATGACACTCGATGTGAATACAGCCTTTCCAAATATTAATTCAGTAATTAAATTTAATTATTTCATTTTAGTTTTTTTATATTTAAGTTGCCTGTATCTACCAATAGATGGCGCCAGATAAACCTAAAAAATGAATGAAAATTATTTATAAAAGGGCTTTCTGCAATATAGTGGGGAAAAAAAAGTAGGAATTGACTTTAAAATTTTTTTTTACTGCATTTTGAAAGGGGGGACTTTAATTATATATAAAGAAAAGTTATATTTATGATTAAAATACACACTTAAGTCTATTACTCACACTCAATGCATAAGACAACGTCAGTCCCACAATGGCAGCACTGAACGATCTCCTTTCAGCTGCAGACATCAAGGCAGTAATGAACACAACAGTATTGCCTAAAAATTGCAGGCGGACACCCAACCACCTGGAAGATAGGAACCAAGTAAGAAAACACAAAGCATTTCATTGATATACTACTGTGACAAAAAGTAAAACCAATTTTCAATTTAAATTTCCCGGGCCTATGGAATTTCAATTTTCTTTCTTTTTTTAGGTTGTTGGCATCTGTGTGGCAACTTTCACGTTAAATATTCATTCGTGTTTGAGCTTGGCTTTGTGAGACGCTAAAACTGATTCCGGCGATTTTTGAAATGTCCGATTTAATTTAGCAAAATAACTTACAGTAAATTTTGTTTGCGGAATGAATATTCGTGTGCTTAGTTTACTTATGCAAAAATCGACAATCGACCTTTACTAACCTTTTCTAATTTTTAAAGTTTAATATTCGCAGATTAAATTTTGTCAATTTTACCACAAAGTGATATTTGCTGTTTATCGTAATCACACGATGGCTAATGTATGTATGATTATGTAAAATGATGTCTGAGTGGTATATGTTGAGACACTATAGGTTAGTCACAATAAGTTAATTTTAATTTCTAAAGTTGGGAGCAGTCTAACATATTTAAAGTTCTGCTCGAAAAGAAAGTGCAAATCATAATACGCATTATATAAAAAAAGTGAAAAAGAAATCTCATCTTCTAATCTAATTTTTAAATCTATGGACTTATTCAGCAATAATGTTTTTATTTCTACTGAACGCACGTACTGACGGGCGGACGGACGGACGTACGCACGCACGAATGGACGGACGCATTGACGGACAGAAGCACGTACGCGCGCGCGCACGCACGGACGGACGCACGTATGTGCGTATGTATGTCTGTATGTGCATGCGTGTGTGCGTATATTCGTGTGTGTGTATGTGCGCGACTGTATGTATACGCGTGTGTGTTGCAAATACGTGGATTCGTGTGTTGCAAATACGTGGATGCGTGTGTTGTGCTCACGATTATGTGTGCATATAGGAATATTGCAACTGCTATTGGGACAATTTTGATTATTTCCTTTCATTTACACAATATATCTTTGTTA
This sequence comes from Caerostris extrusa, assembly GCA_021605095.1. Classification (NCBI taxonomy): domain Eukaryota; kingdom Metazoa; phylum Arthropoda; class Arachnida; order Araneae; family Araneidae; genus Caerostris; species Caerostris extrusa. The sequence continues at coordinate 22,196 of BPLR01020223.1, read as the reverse complement.
ATTTTGAGGAACCTCACTTGTTTCTTGTCACGCCTTACCTGTTTAGCAGAGAAGATGAGTAGAACACTTGACAATTGGTATCAAGATTCTTGTCCTGCCGATCCACGAACGTGTACTGAGCTGAGAAAGCACGAAGTGTGCTCACACCCTGCACGGTCTCAGAGAAGAAGCTCAGCACTGGGGACAGCGTCACCGACTGCAGCCTTCGTATTTGGCGGGAGCAGGCCATGTAGAAGCACTGCAGAGATTGACGAGAGATTAGTAAGGAAATTAGAAAAATTGATTAAACTCTTGAATTGGAGACAGTGAATAGTGTCATGCTTATGAGTAATGTAAAAAAAAAAAAAAAAAAAAATTTTAAGTCAATTCCTAATTATTAATACGCTTTTATTAGTTTCACCTGCATGTTTGTTTGTAACTGACTCTTCGGGCTCGATTTTGCCCTACTTTAAGCGATCAGATTTCATTGAAACGTTGTAGACTTATCAAGGACCGACGACACTAAAATATTTTGATAAGTTTATTATCTCACCTTGATTAGATCGCCAGGATGAGTGATTTCATTTTAACGTATGAAGAGCAATTTAACCCATGCAGAATGAAAGTACCGAGAGACATTCAAACCTACCACAACGGATAACGCGCCTGACTACGGATGAGGAGATTCCCTATTCGAATCCTGGCTGACTCAACATATTCGCATTCAGCCTTTGTTTTACCTCACAATTAAATTATTGCAAGAACTATAGTTCCAGTCCACTGTACCGAGACCTCATTTAAATAGAACACTGAAATACACGCTTTTAGAGCAATTAAACTAAAAAGTAAAAAATAATTGTTAACATAAGAATAAAATGACTAACGAGAATGACATCATCACTGTTCTAAAAGCGTGGGTGCTTTGTATGACATTTTTAAACTAACTCTGCATTTCGGAATGAAACTAGTGAAAATTATAACGATTGATATCGAGCACCCCACGCTTTTAGAACAGTGACATTCATTTTCTCGTCAGTCATTTTATTCTTATGTTAACAATTATTTTTTACTTTTTAGTTTGATTAACTCTAAAAGAGTGTATTTTAGTTTTCTTAAACTATAACTTTTTTTCTCACTCTATTGCAGAAAGTCCTTTATAAATAATTTTCATTCATTCTTTTAAGTTAGAAAAATTCTCTCTCACATACACACTTTCCATCTCTTAGCACCAATTTGTTCACACATTTCATTTTCTATTTCGTTCCCTCTTGACTCAAACTTGAACCCAAATGAAAAATGAATCTGAAAAAGAAAATTTTTCCCAGAGATCTACACGCTTCGCCGCTGACGGTATTTATTCCTAAATTTATATCCTGCTAAATATCTTATAGAAGAGAAATATTTTTCTCCCATATAAAAACTAAAATTAATTCAGTAAATTTAATTACTGAATTAGTATTTGAAAACACTATTAACATCAAGTGTCATTCACTACAAGTTCCAAAAAATGTATTTGAACTCGAGGGATGAATGGAAAGTGTTTTATGAACGATTGCAAATTTGAACAAGATATATATAGGGAGAGTGTGAGCTAATAGAAGGAATTGAAATTGTCCAGTTGGTTTTATTATTCTGTCAATATATGGTAACACTGGATTTTCATTTACTACTGTCGAATTTAAATAGAACTTGAAACGGAGGAATATTGATAGTGTTCTGAAATATGACATCCAGTTTATAAATGCTTGACAACTAAATCTCTGGTACTACGGTACTACAGTCCATGCTGAACCATGGACGTCAGCCAACTGGCAGATATTGAAACAGACGTTTTCATTTACTGCGTAGGGTTGTCAGCTCTACACCCAAAGCTGTCACATTAGACAAGGAACTGCAGTTTAAAATGAATTCCGAACCACTACAAACATAAATAGTACAGCCGGGACACGAGCCCGAAATCAGTAGCACTCAGAGCCAGAGCGCTAGTCACTGGCCATTAGGCCCCAAATGCGAGAAATAATTAAAAAGTTTAAAATATTTTGTTTAACCAATTCCATTCTCCTGCAAATAAATAATGTTCTAATTTAAAACCAAACTTATTAAGATACTTAATAAGATTTAAACAAAAACTTATAGATTCTGAAATTAAATGCTGGAGAAAACTGGGGCATTTTTTCCTGTTGACCTTATCTTTACAGATAGGTAAAGAGAAAATATTTGTAATATTCAAAACTTTTTCCAATTCCTTCTATTAGCTCACACTCTCCCTATATATATCTTGTTCACATTTTTAATCGTTCATAAAATACTTTTAATCATCCACTCAAGTTCAAATACTTTTGAATTTGTAGTGGATGACACTGGATGTGAATACAGCTTGTTCAAATATTAATTCAGTAATTAAATTTAATTAATTAATTTTAGATTTAAGTTGCATGCATCTAGTAATAGATGGCGCCAGATGTAAGAGGAAAATTTTAACTTTATTTGTAAAGGACTTTTCTGCAATACAGTGAAAAGAAAGTGGGGAATTGACTTTAAAATTTTTTATTATATTACTTGTTTCTTATAAAAGTGTAATAGAAATACGAAGGACTCAAAGACAAAAAAAAAAAAAAAAAAAAAAAAAAAAGTAAAACAAAAAATATACAATGTCAAAAGAAGAGAGGCTTTTGGAAAAAAAAGGAAGGAGTTCTGCAACGAGTTGACAGAGTGTTGATTTTCTTTTTTTTTTTCTCAGAAGTGACAGAATATTATGGACTTTCCGCCTGTTTCCAAAGTGACCTCCTTTTGTGGTTTCGTGTATCACGTCGTATGATAATTAAGGTCCGCCATAGACCACGTGTTTCGAGATTCGACGTAGACTCGAGAACTCTGAAAATCTAATTGGACTATCTTTTGATCTATCTATTTGGAGTGAACTGCACTTCTGTGAATCAAATTATCTTTAATTTTAATTTTTTTGTAAATAGAGTTCTGTATATATATATATATATATATATATATATATATATATATATATATATATATATATATATATATATATATATATATATATATATATATGTTTGTAAATAAAAATTAAAGTATTCCCATGAACCTGAAAAAGTGTCCCTCTTCTTGAAAAACCTTTATAGGTCTAGTACCGGCCGGAACGTTACAGTACCAATGATGTTTCTGATGTTTTACTTTTACGCCATGCTATTAATCTTATTAGAGCACCATTTCTTGTTACAAGACTTCTTGATCTAAACATTGGTAATGATTGTGAGTTCAATGAAAATTTGAACATGGCCTGTTAATTATTAGCTTAACGAACTTATATACATTGAAAAGATTTTTAATACTGACAAGCCTACTATTATCTCTTATATTATGTATAATACTGTCTATGGCATATAGATCGTATCAAATATCGTAAAAAAAAAACAACATTTATGTCGTGAGGATTATTATTTTTACTTATAAATTTATGCCACATGTTAGGTATTACTGAAATGATTTATGTTTTTTTTTTGTTTACGAATAAAATTCCATATCATTTCAAGAGTTAATACTTTGCTTGTTGGCTTTTGTTTAATTTATATATCGATTTTTTAAATGCTGATTTCCGATTATAAAAGCTAATTTATACAATTATTTTGGTTACATTGATTACTTTTCAATTCCTACTATTAGTTCCCAAACTCGCTATATATATCTTGTTCAAATTTTTAATCGTTCATAAAATATATTTTATTCTCCACTCAAGTTCAAATACATTTTCTTTGAACTTGTAGTGGATGACCCTGGATGTTAATACAGTTTTTTCAAATATTAATTCGTTAATTAAATTTAATTAATTTTAATTTTTTTTTAGATTTAAGTTGCATATATCTATCAAATAGATGGCCCAGATTTAAGAGGAAAATTTCAACTTTATTTGTTAAGTACTTTTCTGCAATAGAGTGAAAAAAAGTTGGAATTGACTTCAAAATTTTTTTATATTACCTGTTTTGTTGACAAATAAAATTTCATTTCATTTTAAGAGTTAATACTTTTTCTTGTTGGCTTTTAGCTTTTGCTTAAATTATATATATATATTTTTTTTTAATTTGATTACAGAAGCTAAATTATTTTGGTAATTTTGATTAAATTTATATATTAATCATATTTTTTGTTACATGCAGAATCTGCAGTTGACTTTGACTCCAGAAGTCTATTTGAAAGGAATTTAGAAGACCTCTAAGATCTAGGATTCAAAGTTCTTTTTAAGATTAAGCCTTAATAGCTTTTTAAGGTTCTTCTAGATCTGCTAGTCAATGTAGAGTACTTATTCTTCTTTGAGAATAGATGCGACTTTCAGATATACGGCAAAAATATTGTTTACATCTCTAAGGTCTAGGATCTAGAGTTCTTTTAAGGTTGCCTTAATAGTTTTTTAAGTTCTTCTAGATCTGCTAGTCAATTTAGAGAACTTATTCTTCTTTGAGAATAGATGCGACTTTTATAAAAGCGGCAAAATATTGTTTATATCTCTAAGGTAGGGATCTGAAATTCTTTTAAGGTTAAGGTTTAAAGTCGCTAAGGTTCTTTTAAGTCTGCTAGTCAACAGAACTGCTAGTTAGAGAACTATTCTTCTTTGAGAATAGACGTAACATTTAGATAAGCGGCAAAAATATATTATTTTTTTTAAATACTTTAAGGTGAAAACTAGCAATATTTATGTTAAACTTTTTAATGAATGTATTACAATCATCTTTCTAATACACAAATCTTTCGAACTTCTATTCAATAAATAGTTTAAATTTTGTACTTTACAAGTACTTTTATTTATAAGTGTATGGAATTTTTACCAAAATCGCTTTTATTAATTAAGAATGATAGGCTCAGACAGACAAATGAAACCAACTTACTTGAATTAGGATGTGACAACGCAAAGCGGAATCATTATAATTATAAAAAGAGGATGATTTATTATAATGACGACGAATGAGCCGATGACACCAACTATCACAATGGTGACACTTTGAAGTCGGGATGGGATGCTGACGTCAACTGAATTTATGTCCTTTCCAAATCTGCAATATATTTCAGTTTTTAATTATATCTTACAAAAAAATATCCAATGCAGCTGGCATACTTGATATAAAGTTACTCAATATTTTTTAACAGACTTATTAGTATTGGGATTCTCTAATTTTAAAATGCTTTAAAAAATATTCATTAATTATAACATCAAACTTCAAGATAACCATAAGAATTTTTAAAAATATATAGTCGATCAGATGACAAATTGACAAGTGGCCAAGTCGTATGGACTCAAAAAAAGAGCAGCGTCATGGGGCAATAAAACATATAGGAGAAATTTTCATTGAAATAAGAATTTTAATTTTTAAGTAGCTTAATTTTAAATGTATTTTACTTTAAAAGATATTAAAAGAACTACATGAAAAAATTCCACATTAACTATTATATTTTTTAAAAGCCGCTTTTATGCTACGTGTTTCTGACTAGCACCTCTAACATCGATTCCTCCGTTTTCGCCGTTAAACAGGGTGTTTATCAATCCACATGATCCCTGTCTTGTACTTATCAAATCGAACATTCAACATTTAAGTGGGATCGATTCAAACATTCAAATGGGATCGATTCAAACATTCAAATGGGATCGATTCAAACATTCAAACGGGATCGAATCAAACATTCAAACTGAATCGAATCAAACATTCAAACTGAATCGAATCAAACATTCAAATTGAATCGAATCAGTCATTTAAATTGAATCGAATCAGTCATTCAAATTGAATCGAATCAGGCATTCAAACTCGAATTGAATTGAATTGAATTATACAAGATATTTAATATTTAATAAAAATAGGCTCGAATTCGGAATTCAAGATTGGAATTGAAGAGCTTACCTATTTAATATCCTTCCCAAAGGAGTAGTATCAAAAAATTCCATAGGCGATCTTAGCACACTCCACAACATTGACTTGTGGAAACGAATAGATGCTCGAGTGGAGGCAATGGCAAGAATTATCGTTGCAATAAGGGTTGTCAAACCTGAAAAAACAGACGAAAAAATCAGTAAGTCATAAAACAAAAGAATATATTTTTAAACGTCAAATAATACTACTGTGCCCAAAAAATAAGACCAATTATTTTTCTTTTCAAAAACTCTTTATTTATTTTTCCAAATTTATTTCATCGCCTTCAAAGTAATCCCCCACGGACACAATGCATTTATGCCAACTTTTTTTCCAATACTCAATGCATGCTAAAAATCATCGGCAGGAATGGCCTTCAAAGTGGTTGAGGGTCGACCAGAGGGCTCTTCGTCTTCAACGCGTTCTCTGACTTCTTTGAATTGTTTCTACCACTTCTAAACATTCTTTTCTGATATAGGAATGCTTTTTGCAACATTCTATACGTTTCCGCAAACAAAATTGAATGCCAGCTCTTTGCTCAATGAATTCAGACATTTCAAGAATCGCCGGAATCACATTTAGCGTCTTACAAAGCCAAACGTAATTCAAACACTCATGAATATTTTTACGTCAAATTTCACACAGATGCCAAGAACAGTGCCAGCAACCTAAAAAAGAAAAACAAATTGAAATTCCATAAGTCCCGGAAATTTAAATTGGTCTTACTTTTTGGACACAGTAGTATATTAAATTAGGATTTTTATTTTCACCAATTAAATCTCGCCATCCATAAGCCAGTTTTTCGGAGTTTGCTTTGTGTGCCATACTGCTATTTGCAGAAAGCATCGCCCTCAATTTTTGAGGAATTATATACTGGAATTCTTAATTATTCATTTGAGTTCATTATATAGCAATTAATAATTAAAAATATTAATATGCATAGTATTTTAATTAATTCAATGAATTCAATTTATTATATATAAATTGAAGTTATCTTATACAATAGCATCTATTCACGTTTATTTTCTATTTTTGTGTGATATTTTTCATGTTTTCCTATTTTTTTTCATGATTACAATAAATCAAAGCTTGATGTAAATTCAATATGAATAATTAAAATTCTAATTAATGCTTATATCGTGTTGTTCGTCATGCATTTGCAGTTTAATACAGTTCGTCATGCATTTGCAGTTTAATACAGTTCGTCATGCATTTGCAGTTTAATACATTTCGTCATGCACTTTCAGTTTAATACATTTCGTCATGCATTTCAGTTTAATACAGTTCGTCATGCATTTGCAGTTTAATACAGTTCGTTATGCATTTATAATTTAATACATTTCGCTATTTATAATTAATATCTAACTTACTTTAAAACATTTTATTATGATTCATAATTAGTATTTTTATATTTTAATAATTTAATATTTATTATTAATAAAAATGATTAAAATTTACCTTGTCCGAGTCCTATAAGGCCGTAGATGCCCAATCTTAAATTTCGGAGTGGTACATCTTGTGTTCCATCTGGTAAAGGTTCATCGCTGCTCCATTTGCTCAGCCAGACATTCGATCCTATCTGTGAGAAATAATTTGAATCAGTTACTAAATACTTATAATAAGAATAGAATTTTATAGCATAAAATTGTATAGAATGGAATTGTACATAATAGAAATGTACATAATAGAGCGTTGTATAAAATAGAAATGTATAAAATAGTTGTATAAAATAGAATTGTATAAAATAGAATTGTATAAAATAGAATTGTATAAAATAGCGTTGTATAAAATAGAATTGTATAAAATAGAATTGTATAAAATAGAATTGTATAAAATAGAATTGTATAAAATAGAATTGTATAAAATAGAATTGTATAAAATAGAACTTGTATAAAATAGAACTGTATAAAATAGAAATGTACATAATAGAACTTGCATAAATTAGAACTTGAGCATAGAATAGAACTTGCACATAGTAATAGAACTTGCACATAGAATAGAACTTGCACATAGAATAGAACTTGTATAGAATAGAACTTGCGTGAATAGAACTTGCGTATAGAATAGAACTTGTGTATAGAAATTTATAGAATAGAACTTGTATAGAATTGTATAGAATAGAACTTGTGTATAGAGTTGTATAGAATAGAACTTATGAATAGAATTGTATAGAATAGAACTTGTGAATAGAATTGTATAGAATAGAACTTTTGAATGGAATTGTTCAGAATAGAACTTATGAATAGAATTGTACAGAATAGAACTTATAAATATAATTGTATAGAATAGAACTTATGAATGAATTGTATAGAATAGAACATATGAATGGAATTTTATAGTATAGAACTTATAAATATAATTGTATAGAATGGAACTTATGAACAGTAATTTTATAGAATGGAACATATGAATGGAATTTTATAGAATGAAATTTCAATGTCAAAAGGTTATTTTTAAATAGACTTACTTCAAAGCATTTAAAGGCGGCAAATCCCAAAATGAACATAAAAGCAAGATGAACAGTAGCGTACCGGAAATAGATCCAAAATATACCAGCTCTCACCTTGTAAAAAAAACAAATGAAGTTCATGAAAAAAAATAAAATTATATATATATATATATATATATATAACGTTAAAGATAATAAAAATTTAAAATTTGGATTAAAATATTTGACTTGGTTTAGTACATTAAATTTTATATTAATTGATAAAAAGCAGTAATATATATATTTCTAACATAATTTGGAATTAAAATAAATATATTTTATAATATAAAATAAATTAGGCCTTTTTTAAAGAAGTAATAATTTTCCCAACAAATTTCTCCCAAGTTTATTATATTAATATATGAAGTATAATAATAATTATAAAGTTTAATATATTTACATTCAATTTACGAAATTAAAAACTCAAGCAGAATTTTGTATAGCTCTAAAAAAATAGATTTTTAATCTCTCTCCATTCAATTTTGAGTTTAATTCCAATTTTAGTAAATAAAAAGCATAACTGAAGTAATAATTGCAAAATTCTTAAAGATTTATAGCATGGAAGATAATTTTCCTCATTTTTAATGAAATTTTGAAATTAAAAATTATTCAACATGGAAATATAAAACAAAATACTAATCTAAATAATTTCCTAAATTAATGATAATTGAATTTGTAAATTCGAAAAATTATTGTCAAAAAAATATTCTCATTCAGATTTCTTTTAAAATAGGTACAGAGAATACGAATATATTGTAAACAGAAATTGTTCCAGTTTCTTGTCAGATTGTATACTAATGTTCTGTAAATAAAATATTTAGAAATATGTATGAACTTTTGAAACAATATACAGATAAAATAACCTACCAATAAATGTAAATGTTATTAACACACCACACACACACACACACACACACACACACAATTTAACATATTTAATGAGGCCATACACACACACACGATAGTGGAATACTTCCAAAATCTATAATTATAAGACGAAGACGAAGGATGCACGAAATATACTTCCTCACGGTGAGAGTCTGGAAGCCTACTGATCATTTCTTCTGAACAACACTGCAGGGGTTCTTGTCACTGTGTAGGAGGAAGCACGGTTACAATAGTATAAGAAATATACCAATTAAAAAAGATTAATAAGTAATTGCAATCCAGTAAGCAATCCGAAATAAATCTGAAGCACATTTAACTACAATTATAAATTTTAAAAAAAATGTTCTTGTAATAGCTTTTCAATTCCTTCTATTAGCTCACACTCTCCCTATATATATCTTGTTCAAATTTTCAATCGTTCACGAAATACTTTTTTATTCATCCTCTCAAGTTCAAATACATTTTTTTCTAACTTGTAGTGGATGACACTGGATGTGAATACAGTTTTTCAGATATTAATTCAGTAATTAAGTTTAATTAACTAATTTTAGTTTTTAGATTTAAGTTGCATATATCTACTAACAGATGGCGCCAGATAAACTTTAAAAAAATGAATGAAAATTATTTATAAAGGACTTTCTGCAATGGAGTGAAAAAAAAAAAAGTAGGAATTGACCTTAAAATTTTTTTTCTTATATTACTTGTTTTTAAGATGTACTAAAATAAATAAATAAATAAAAATAAAAATAAAAATAAAAAAAAAAAGCAAACTTACTCTCCCTATTTCCATTCTCTCATTTTCGATGAAACGCACTTTCTTCGTTTCTTTCTCTTCAACGGATGCATTCCTGGATAATGTCCTGGACAAGCGAGATCCCAATTTTTGCATTTGGGCTTTCAAGTCTCCTGTTGATAGCCTTTTTGAGTCTAACATCTCATTTTCCAACGGACTACAAATCAATGGATTTTAATATCAATAGTTTGTAATTGTTACACAGAACAAGCAATATTATAACCAATACTTGGTAACGAAGTTATATATTGTGTTACTTAAGAAATTTATTTTTCTGGAAATTGTTTATTATTGTTTATTATCTATGTGGTGCACCCTAGTACTACTGTGTCCAAAACGTAAGACCAATTTTCCATTTAAAATTCCCTGGGCTTATTATTTTTTAGGTTGCTGGCAGATTTGGTGCTTGCAAACCGTCGATTTACAATTAGAGACCTTTCTGAGGATGTTAGAATTTCAAAAGGATCAGTTAATTCCATTTTTGGGCCTTCCTTGAGCATTCCTATATCGGAAAGAAATGTTTAGAAGTGGTATAAACAGTTCAAAGAAGGCAGAGAACGCGTTGACGACGAAGAGCCCTCTGCTCGACCATCAACCTCAACCAACGAAGCTCACGTCCAAAAATTAAAGATTGGGTGCTTGAAAACCGTCGATTTACAATTAGAGACCTTGCTGATGATGTTGGAATTTCAAAAGAATCGGTTAATTCCATTTTGGGCCTTCCTTGAGCATTCCTATATCGGAAAGAAATGTTTAGAAGTGGTATAAACAGTTCAAAGAAGGCAGAGAACGCGTTGACGACGAAGAGCCCTCTGGTCGACCCTCCCACCTGAACCGACGAAGCTCACGTCCAAAAAATTAAAGATTGGGTGCTTGAAAACCGTCGATTTACAATTAGAGACCTTGCTGATGATGTTGGAATTTCAAAAGGATCGCTTAATTCCATTTTGGGTCTCAAACGCGTCAAATCTCGATTGGTACCGAAAACACTTAACGCGCCAGCTCACACTGCATTGATTCTTCGTGACTTTTTCGCCAAAAATAAACCCATATCCACCGTATTCACATCGTGCGAATTCTGGCTATTCCCTAAACTCAAAAGACCACTCCGGGGAGACCGTTTTGAGTCGATTGAAGAGATTCAACGTGAATCGCCCCGCGCTGTGAAGGTAATCCCTGCCCATAGCTTTTTAGCATGCATTGAGGATTGGAAAAAAACCGTTTGCATAAGTACGTTGTTGTCCGGAGGCGATGAAATAAATTTGGAAGAATAAATGAAGAATTTAAAAATAAAAATAATAAAAATTGGTCTTACCTTTCGGGCACAATAGTATGTCAAATAAAACTAAGTTGACAACGATTTAGTAGGTTTTAAATTGCATTAAACTTAATAAGTAGCGATAAATTGATTTCAAAAATATTTAATATTTTATGTAACACATAAATTTCAACTGCACTAAGCATATAGTATACAAGATATAACATTTTGCATATTATTTAAAAATTTTAATATGATTTCTGGATGCCACAATTAGAAATGTATTGCAAAATTTTGACAGCTATAAATGTTGTTTTAAAGCTATAAAAAAAAAAGTTGAAATATCATTTGGGAAAAATAGGAATCAGTTTTATTTTTCATAGTTTTTATTTAATCAGAAACGAAATCATTTTCTTTTAATTATCAAGAATATATCCTTTACATTTTTTAAAACTTAACTTATATTATTCTGTAAATTTTGTTATTTTTTAAATTATTAATTTTAAATGATTCAACTTTCAATTCATATTTTTTTTTTAAATTGTAAATAATCTTTCTAATATTTTTTAATATAAACGTTTTCAAACAGCTATCTTAATTTAAAAATGAATACCATTTTTTAAGTATAAATATTGTCTCTATAAAAAGGCTATTTTAGTGACACAGTTATACATAAAATTTTTAACCCCAGAGTGGATATTGGTTTTTACAGAGTTAAAATAAAGTTGTTAATAAGTATAAAACATGATTTATACAAGTAATTTATAAAATTAAACAGTGCTGATTTTTACTAAAGTCAGTACATAGATAAAAATTACAACAATATGCTAAATTGTATGAAGAAGTACTCAAAAAATAAAAAAAGGAAATAAAATTAGTTTTAAAATTTAAAAAATAATGAATATTTAATTTGTCAATGATAAATGAATATCAAGGTAATCTGGAGGAACTTCTGTATAAATTTTAGATAGTCTAAAATTGAATAGTCTAAAATATTGAATAATATACAGTCCAGTCACATTAATTTGACCACCACCCACCTACTTTCGACGTCAACGTGAAATAACCAATCACAAAAGGCAGGTGGCAGCACATTGCAGTGGAGTGTATATAAAGGATGTCCTAGGGAATCGGAAAGCATTTCAATCGTTGACATAATGCAGAAACGTAGCGATTTATCCGACGTCCAAAAGGGCATGATTATTGGGCCAAGAGTGGAAGCATTTCGGAAACGGCTAATTTTGTGAACTGTTCGCGTGCCACCGTGGTAAAAGTATACCGCGCATGACAAAATGGCACAATCCAAAATCATCGGCATGGCACGTGTGGTGCACCACGGGCTATAGATGACAGAGGCGAATGAAGGCAACGGAGATGCGTTTGGGCGAATAGACGTGCAACTGTTGAGCAACTGACCGCTCAGATGAACCAAGAGACTACCAAGAGTGTATCCTCAACAACGGTTCAGCGAACGTTGCTGCGCATGGACCTCCGCAGCAGACGCCTGGTTAATGCACCTATGCTGACTGCTGTTCATCGGCGATGAAGGCTGGAATTTGCATACCGAAACTGGATGTCCACAAAGGGGCGACTGGGTGGCTTTTTCCGATGAATCATGTTTTTTGCTCCATCGGACAGATGGACGTTGGCGTATACGGCGTGAAATGTCTGACAAACACCCTGCAACAATTGCCGGAAGGATCCAAGATGAAGGTGGGAGCATTATGGCTTGTGGAAAGAGGCCTTCACTGGGTGCACTCATCATTGTGGAAGGCACGATGGATCAGCACAAGTACGCATCTGTCCTTGCGGACCATGTCCACCCCTACATGCGAATTATTTTCCCTCAGAATGATGGCATCTACCAGCAGGACAATACGAGGTGTCTTACAGATCGCAGTGTATGTGTGTGGTTCGAAGAGAACCAGGATGAGTTTACCGTACTCCACTGGCCACTCCAGCAAACTCGCCGGATTTAAACCCAATCGAGAATCTGTGGGACCATATCGATCGGGTTGTTCGCGCCATGGATTCTCAACCGCGTAATCTAGCGCAGCTGGCCACGTACTGGAGTCGGCATGATTCAACATCCCAGTGAACACATTCAGAAACATAATTGACTCTCTTCCTGCACGTTTCGCAGCGGTCCGCTCTGCCAAAGTTGGTTATTCTGGCTTTTGACAGGTGATCGCATTAATGTGACTGGACTGTGTACATTTATATTTTGAAATGTTCAGCAATTTAAATATATAAATTCAGAAGCATTAGTACCCTGTTTCATCATCTTCCTCATTTATTTCTTCTTCGGTCTTCTTTTTTATGTATTCATCAATTAATCTCGCAAATTCGCCTTTTTCATCCAGCAGTTCTTGATAACTTCCCGACTCAAGGATCTGGCCTTCAGACATCAAGTAAATTTTGTCCACTTCTTGCAGAACTGAGAAATCATGAGTAGCAAGAATTCTCGTCTAAAAGAAACAATAGAATGGTTAGTTATTTAACTATATAATAATTTAGCTGGACGTGACTGGCCGAGTGTCTAGTGCTCTGCCGCTCGGTGCCACAGGTTTCGAGTTGGAGTACCGGATTTCGAACCATTACCATATGTTTAATGGCTCGAAATCCGGTGCCACAGGTTTCGAGTTGGAGTACCGGATTTCGAACCATTACCATATGTTTAATGGCTCGAAATCCGGTGCCAGGTTTCGAGTTGGAGTACCGGATTTCGAACCATTACCATATGTTTAATGGCTCGAAAATCCGTTGCCACAGGTTTCGAGTTGGAGTACCGGATTTCGAACCATTACCATATGTTTAATGGCTCGAAATCCGGTGCCCAGGACTTTCGAGTTGGAGTACCGGATTTCGAACCATTACCGTATGTTTAATGGCTCGAAATCCGGTGCCAGGTTTCGAGTTGGAGTACCGGATTTCGAACCATTACCGTATGTTTAATGGCTCGAAATCCGGTGCCCAGGTTTCGAGTTGGAGTACCGGATTTCGAACCATTACCGTATGTTTAATGGTTCGAAATCCACTTTCTTTACAGGTCCTGGTCTAATATGGCATCAGAGCGTTGGGCGTGTTGCTACCCCGTAAAAAGTCAACGTCACAGAGCCAAATCAGACTTCTACCTACAGGTGCTCCTTCCCAACAGAAGTTGCCCCCATTTTCTCTCTTTCCATAAGACCACATGAGTTCTTGGACTTGATTTAGATCAGGGATGGGCAAACTTTTTCGGTCGCGGGCCAAATATCGAGAAAAAAAAAAAGTTTAGCGGGCCAAGATAAATTCTTTTCTAAAATTTTAAAAACAATATACAAGTATTACAATTTAAATATGTTAATGCGATGAATGAAATTGCGATTTCATTTTTAAAAGCTCCGTATAGTGAGGTTCGAAGTGAGATGTACTGATTCTAAGGAACGAGGCTAATATGCTCATCTGCCAGTCTACTTCTGAAACAATTCTTTCTAAGGTTCATAGTTGAAAACACTTGTTCACATATACACTGAAGTGACAAAAGTCATGGGATACCTCTTAATATCGTGTCGGCCCTCCTTTCGCCCGGCGAAGTGCAGCAACTCGACGTGGCATGGACTCAACAAGTCGTTGGAAGTCTTCTGCAGGAATATTGAGCCATGCTGTCTCGATAGACGTCCATAATTGGGAAAGCGTTGATGGTGCAGGATTTTGGGCACGAACAGACCTCTCGAGGATATCCCATAAATGCTCGATGTAATTCATGTCGGGCGATCTAGGTGGCCAGATCATTCGTTGGAATTGTCCAGAATGTTCTTCAAACCAATCGCGAACAGTTGTGGCCCGGTGACATGGCGCATTGTCATCCATAAAAATCCCATCGTTGTTTGGGTACATGAAGTCCATGAATGGCTGCAAGTGATCTCCAAGTAGCTGAACATAAGCATTTCCAGTCAATGTTCGGTCCAGTCGCACCAGAGGACCAAGTCCATACCATGAAAAAACAGCCCGCACCATTACGGAGCCACCACCAGCTTGAACAGTGCCTTGCTGACAGTTTGGGTCCATGGCTTCGTGGGGTCTGCGCCACACTCGAACCCTACCATCAGCTCTTACCAAAAATCGTGACTCATCGGACCAGGCCACGATTTTCCATTCATCTAGGGACCAACCGATATGCTCACGTGCCCACGAGTCGCTGCAAGCGATGTCGTTCTGTCAGTAAAGGCACTCGAGTCGGTCTTCTGCTGGAATAGCCCAAGAAAGCCAAATTTCTCCGCACAATTCTAACAGACAAGTCCCTTGTACGCCCCATTGATTTCTGCTGTTATTTGACGCAGTGTTGCTTGTCTGTTAGAATTTACGACTCTTTGCAGACGTCGCCGGTCTCGGTCGTTAAGTGCAGGCGGTCGACCACTGTGCTGTCCATGGTGGTATGTTACGCCTGAAATTTCATACTCTCTGCACACTCTTGACACAGTGGATCTGGGAATGTTGAATTCCCTAACGATTTCCGAAATGGCATGGCCCATGCGTCTAGCTCCAACTAACATTCCGCGTTCAAAGTCTGTTAATTCCCGTCGTGCGGTCATCATCACGTCAAAACCTCTTCACATGAATAACTTGAACAGAAATGAAAGCTCTGCGAAAGCACTGCGCATTTATACCTGTTCTACGCGATGCTACTGCCATCTGCAAATTTTGCATATTGCTATTCCATGACTTTTGTCACTTCAGTGTATAAGATGAAGCAAATATAGCACAGATTTCTTGGGCGAGAGATATTAAATTTGGGAAACTTACTTTCGATAATTATTTGTAAACAGCTATAACTAACAAAGAACTTTCGCTTTTAACACTTTACCGATTGAAAGCTGTCTGTGCTTGCTATTTCCGTCGCTTTATGTTTTGTAGAACAAAAATAGAAAGTAAAAAGAACATCAGTCCTTTGAAAAAAAAGGAAAAAGAAAAAAAATATTTAATCAAAGTAGAAAAGGAGATGGATAGATAATATATAAATATATATTTCTTTTAATTTGCCTCCGACAGCAAATTAAAATTCTATCCGCGGGTCCGGATATAACTTTTCGGCGGGCCGTAGTTTGCCCATACCTGGTTTAGATATATATCTACCAAGTGGGATAAAAAACAACACGATAGTGTTCTTTTTAGAAATGTATTTAGGTTAGAGTAAATTATATTCAAAATTAGAATTGTTTGCTTTCTTGTTTACACCAATCTTGTTTACTTTTTTTTACAAAAGTAAATAGTTACATAATTATAAATAAAATATTTATTTGACTATCATGACAGAGGCGACTGCTTTTATTTGTCGCTACAGTGGAAGAATCTTCCCTATTACCATCAAAAAACAAGTAATATAAAAAAAAAAAAATTAAAAGTCAATTCCTTCTTTTTTTTTTCTCACTCTATTGCAGGAACTCCTTTATAAATAATTTTCATTCATTTTTTAAGTTTATCTGGCGCCATCTATTGGTAGATACATGCAACTTAAATCTAAAAAAAAAAAAACCTAAAATTAATTAAATTTAATTAATGAATTAATATTTGAAAAAAACTGTATTAACATCCAGTGTCATCCACTACAAGTTAAAAAATGTATTTGAACGTGAGTGGATGAATAAAAAGTGTTTTATGAACGATTGAAAATGTGAACAAGATATATATAGGGAGAGTGGGAGCTAATAGAAGCAATTGAATAAGCCATGTGAAAAGAAAACATCCAGTTCAGTATAATCGTCACACCGGTATTGCCAAGTTTAGCTTCAGTGGTTCTAAAAGGAAAAAAAAAAAGCTTTTAAAGAAACCGAAATTATGATCGTGGGAAATACCTTTGAAATAAATCTAGCTTTATTACCATTTCCCAGGAAATTCAGGCAGTTGATTAAGTGAAAAAAGCAGAATTGCGAAATAAACATTTGTTTCTACATGTGTGTTCTCTGTTTCCCCATTTTAAAAGTAGGAAATAATTTCCAGTATGTTATAGAGGCCATGGTTTTAAACAGTCTTGAAGGGCAACACAGGATGACCAGCTATCCCCGATATAGCTGATTTTATCCTTGACTAGGGATTGCAATATCGGACCAAAATTTCAATACCGATATTCGGTATTTTTTAGATCTTAATACAGGGATACCGGTTTTAATACCGGTAGTAGAAATGTCAGTGGTGCTGTCATTTTACTTATAATTTCATTCAAATTATCTTTTTATTCCAAATTTTCTAAAATCCTTGATGGCTTGAGCTTAGAAACTGTGCTTAAGTTTGTATCTTCATCGCAATTAGATTCTTTCCTCCTTAACAAATTTTTATCATGTTTCGTTTTTAAATGCGTATGGAGTACGCTTGTACTTCCTCCATTTACTTTAATAACTCTTCCTCCGTTACTTAAATAACAAATTTTTTACATTGAGCCGCCATATGTTTTACATCATATAAATAATGAAACCAAACCGAAGTATTATCAACTGATTTTTATGCTCTTTAAAGTTATTCTTATTCATTACTATGGGGTATTATTTATGAGTATATATATATATATATATATATATATATATATATATATAATAAAAATCTGAAAAAATATTTTGAACTCTAAAATATGATATGCAGATACAATGCGAATAACAAACTCACCAATTTAAAAAAACATCGAAATATTACACACTTCCTTTACAACTATAACCTTGTTTTCGCAGATAAGAATTTCTAGATTTCAGATAAGAATTTTGAATAAGAATTCACAGATAAGAATAAGAATTTCAACAAATAACAATTCTAAATTTCTAGTAAATACCGAAAAAACGGTATTTAAACTTGGGAATACCCGTATTACAAAATTGTACAAATGGCTCAAAATACCGGTATTCAGTATCCCGGTATACCGGTATTGCAATTCCTATCCTTGACGCTTTGGTGAGCAATTTTATGGTCAGTAGACAGGTGGTGGTCAAATGCACATTCTCCCCTCACCCAATTGATTAGCACATTCCCTGGTGGTTCTCTTCTTTAGTTTAGTTTGATTTGATTTGATTTGTCGCTCTCCGGTCATTTTTTGCACATTTTAGTCTGATTAGACAGGAATCCACATAACGTGGATTCCGAACCACTCACAAGCCTCCACGGGCAACGGGCGTACCTGTTACAGAGTTCCTATGTGATTTTAAGAACCACGAAAACCTCCACATCTTAAAGTATTTAAAAAATTTGCACAAAATGAAGTTGCTTAAATTGAAGAATAGTAATAAAAAAAAGAAAAAAGAAAGAATTTAAGAAAAAACATCTCTTGCTTGAGAACAATTAAAGCAAGAGACCGAAAAAAAGATAAATCTATAGGTACAATTAAGAGTCCGTTGACGATTTTTTTTTTTCCTTTATAAATAATTTTCATTCATTTTTCAAAGTTATCTGGCGCCATCTGTGGGTAGATACATGCAACTTAAATCTAAAAAAAAACTAAAATTAATTAATTAAATTTAATTAATGAATCAATATTTGAAAAACTGTATTAACATCAAGTACTGTATAACTACAAGTTCAAGAAAAATGTATCTGAACTTGAGTGGATAAATAAAAAGTATTTTATGAACGATTGAAAATTTGAACAAGATATATATAGGGAGAGTGTGAGCTAATAGAAGGAATTTAAAAATGACTATGATGTCCCGAACCACAAATGACTATTTTGGGACTACACTTAACTATTTATGGTCAAAATTTGGCCGATATCCTTGGGATGATAACCCAGGAACATTTGATTGTACCTTCCAACCTATTCTTCTCTTAATGGTATTAAATTGGACACAGGTTCCCTTAGATATATATGTTTAAATAGTATGCAAGTAATGATAAAAAATATCTTATAAATAAAATAATTAAATTAATTCAATATTAATAGTGTATAAATAAAAATGCAGTTTAATAATACAAGTTTAATAGTTGATAAATAAAAATAAGTTTAACAAAAAGACTTGCCTTATTTTGAAGCGCTCCTTCTGGTCCGATGACGTGCTGGAAGATATGAGATCCCACGTGAGAATCCACAGCACTTAAGGGGTCGTCCAATAAATAAATATCGGCGTCTTGGTATACTGCTCGAGCTAAACTCACTCTCTGCTTTTGACCACCACTTAGATTTACACCCTGTCAAATTATGTGAATAAAATGTTAAAAATTTAAACAAAATGTCTATTCATATAACAACCATATATGTATGTGCATTTTTTAATACGCTTTTATTAGTTTCATCTGTATGCTTGTTTGTATGTAACTGACTTTTTGGGCTCGATTTTGCCCTACTTTAAGCGATCGATTTCATTTAAACTTTATAGACTTATCAGGGACCGACGACACTAAAAATAGTTTGATAAGTTTATTATCTCATCATGATTAGGATCGCAGGATGAGTGATTTTATTTTAACTTATGAAGAGCAATTTAACCCATGTAGAATGAAAGTACCCAACACATTCAAACCTGCGTGGGACAGCGGCACAGCGGATAAAGAGCCTGACTATGGATCAGGAGATACCCTGTTCGAATCCTGGCTGGCTCGACCTATTCGCATTTAGCTTTTGTTTTACTCACAATTAAATTATTGTAAGAACTATAGTTCAAGTCCTCCGTACCGGGAACTCATTTAAATATTATAGTTTAAAAACACGCTTTTAGAGTTAATCAAACTAAAAAGTAAAAAATAAATTAATAGTCTAAAAAAACTGAAAAAAAAAAACACGCTTTTAGAGTCAAACTAAAAAGAAAAAAATAAATTAATAGTTTAAAAAAAACTAAAATAACACGCTTTTAGAGTTATTCAAACTAAAAAGTAAAAAATAAATTAATAGTTTAAAAAAACTAAAAAAACACGCTTTTAGAGTTAATCAAACTAAAAAGAAAAATTAATTAATAGTTTAAAAAAACTAAAAAAAACTCGCTTTTAGAGTTAATCAAACTAAAAAGTAAAAAATAAATTAATAGTTTAAAAAAACTAAAAAACACGCTTTTAGAGTTATTCAAACTAAAAAGTAAAAAATAATTGCTAGCATTAAGAATAAAATGACTGACGAGAAAATGAATGTCACTGTTCTAAAAGAGTAGGGTGCTCGATATCCATCGTTATAATTTTCACTAGTTTCATTCCGAAATGCAGAGTTAGTTTAAAAATGTCATACAAAGCACCCCACGCTTTTAGAACATTCATTTTCTCGTCAGTCATTTTATTCTTATGTTAAAAACTATTTTTTACTTTTAGTTTGATTAACTCTAAAAGCGTAAGTTAATGGAACTGCTTGTTTCATTAAGTGCTCCTTTTATATATTTTTTTTCACACGCCAGAAAATAAATTGATCATTTGGGTTGGCCACACTTGTCTTATACCTTACCAAGAAAACTAATATTTTTAAATAAATAATAAACGTCAATAAAGATACACTTAAAAAATTATAGTTTAAAAAACTAAAAACACGCTTTTAGAGTGAATCCAACTAAAAGGTAAAAAATAATTGTTAACATAAGAATAAAATGACTGACGAGAAAATGAATATCACTGTTTTAAAAGCGTGGGGTGCTTTGTATTTTTTAAACTAACTCTGCATTTCGGAATGAAACTAGTGAAAAATTATAACGATGGATATCGAGCACTCCACGGTTTTAGAACAGTGACATTCATTTTCTCGTCAGTCATTTTTATTCTTATGTTAACAATTATTTTTACTTTTTAGTTGGATTAACTCTAAAAGCGTGTTGTTTTAAAATATTAATTTATTTTATTTCAAGCTTCCACAATTGTCATGTAAACTCTAAGATAGACTAACTATACCACGCACCAGGTTATATCTCACCTTTTGTGACATAAAAGAATAGAAAAACAGGCATTTAATATTGTCGCCAATTTGAAAGAATATTGCCAAAACATAGTCTATTTTCAAGATTGCTGATATTGAGAACAGTTGAGATTGTCTTCTGGGTTTGGAAATTTATTTTTTTGGTGCAGTAATAAAAATCAATTTGGTGCAATAATAAAAGTAAAGTAAATCAATTGAAAATTTTTTTGACTTGAGTAAATTAAAAATTCGATAGTGTTTGCTGTCAGTGGAATGAAAATATAAATGTATTAAAATTTTAAAGCTGTTTAAATATAAAATTTGAATGGTTAAATAAAAAGCAATGCACCAAAGTCATGTACCAAAAATTTAAAAAAATTTTCCCAAACCTGTTGCGCTTATAAGTAAAATCATAAAATTAATTTAATTCCATTATTTGTGTAAAATTGATGTGTTAAAATTAAATTTCGATTGTTGAATTTTTTTTTTTGGTGGGACAAGAGACTATTTTAAAAGTATTTTTATTCAGTTAAAAATTTCCAAGTGAGGCCTGATGGCCGAGTGACTAGCGCTCTGGCACTCGGTGCCACAGGTTTCGGTATCGAATCCCAGCGGTGCCATAGATGTTTGCAATGGTTCAGAATCCACTTTAAAACATAGGCACCGATATAAAGATGAATAATTCTAATAGGACTGTAGAATGCATATGTAGATCATATTTGTAGATCTATGCATATGTAGAACTTTGGGCTTAAGGTTAACAATCCTAGCCCGTAAAAAAGAAAACATCTCCTGTTTCTCCAATCTGGCAGTAGGCAGACAGCCATGGCCTAGCATGGACTGCAGTGCCATAGTTTAGTTAAAAACTAGTTATAGTGCTATAGTTTAGTTAAAAACAGTTATAGTGCCATAGTTTAGTTAAAAACTAGTTATAGGTGCCATAGTTTAGTTAAAACTAGTTATAGTGCCATAGTTTGAACCTAGTTATAGTTTTGTTAAAACTAGTTATAGTGCCATAGTTTAGTTAAAACTAGTTATAGTGCCATAGTTTAGTTAAA
>BPLR01020222.1:0-88455 GCA_021605095.1 Caerostris extrusa | reverse complement strand
AAACAAATAGAACAAGAAATATATATATATATTTCTGTCTATAGTGATATATATATATATATATATATATATATACATAAATTTCTTTGTCAGAAAATTGTTCATGTGATGTTCAGAAATGTAAAAATATTAATTTTGTAAATCACTATAGAAATTTGATATTTATAACCCAGTATTATAATTTTTCTCATATATATTCACATATTATGAGGTTATAAAAAATATGATATATAAATTGTCAATTTTATGTTTTCAAGTATTTTTATTTATTTAATTTTTAGTAATAGTACAGCTACTTTTTATTGATTTTGATGATTTACTCAACATGTTTTAAAAATAATAATGCAAATGCATTGATTACTACAAAGGGTTGGGTGAACTGGCATTTCATTCCTGTGAAAAGAATTGAGCAATTTTTAGTAAATGACGGTGGAAAGGAAATTTGTTTTTCAATTCCTTCTATTAGTTCATACTCTCTCTATATATATCTTGTTCAAATTTTCAATCGTTCACAATACTTTTTTATTCTTCCAAGTTCAAGTAAATTTTTTTTTTTTTTGAACTTGTAGCTGATGACACTGGATGTTAATACAGTTTTTTCAAATAGTAATTCATTCATTAAATTTTAATTAATTTATTTAAGTTTTTTTTTAGATTTAAGTTGCATGTATCTACTCATAGAGATGGCACCAATTAAACTTTAAAAAAGTGAATGAAAAATTATGTATAAAGGACTTTCTGTGCATTGCAGTGAAAAAAAAAAAGTAGGAATTGACTTAAATTTTTTTTTTTTTTATATATTACTTGTTTAGTATCAGATGATTTCATGTACAACAGAACCCTATAAGTCGAACTTAAGGGAGACGCCAAATAATTCCGGTTATAGAGTTTTCGAATAAGTGAGGGATTTTGTAAGGAAATATTCGACTTGTAGAGGTTTAGATTCTTTCTGAATTATTTTGAGTCAGGAGATAAAATAAATAAAAATTCAAGTTACAGAGGTGATAAACATGTTTATTTGCAACTTAGAAGTTATATTATGTATTAAAAAAAAAAGTCAGTTGTTATTATTTTATTATTATTAATTTTTTTTTTTTGTCTTTGACAATCGTTCTCTCGTCTATAGCATTATCTATGCTATAAAGAGAGCAGAAAAGTGTTTTTCTTCCGAGTTGCTATTTCATAGAATTGGTTATTCTATTTACTACATACTCATACATTGTTTTCTAAGAAACAATGACGTGCATTGTCGGCAAGTCCTTAAAGTCGGTAACTTATTTTTCTTCGAGCTATAGAGGTAATTAGAGATTGAAATGATCGAGTTGTAAAAATTAAATATTGCTAATGTTCGAGATACAGAGGTCCAATTTTTTTTTTTCGAGTTATGGAGGGAAAATATATACCAAAATGACTTAGGGAATTGACTCATTATTTCGACTTAGAGGGTTGAAATTTCGAGTCATGGAGGTTTTGGGGCTTGAAGTGAAAGGAACGAAAAAAATTTTTCGAGTTGTGGGAGGTTTTCGACTTAAAGAGGTTCTACTGTAGTAAAATGCAATTTGCAGTATGTTATTTTGAAGATTTACAAAGTGTAATAATAATAAAAATGAAAATATATTTTCTTTGTTATTCTTAAAACAAAAAATACACTGACCGAAAAAAAAAAAAAAATTCCAACACCAAGAAAGACTTGTGTTAGATAAACGAAATTTGGTAGGCGTGTTTATACATCTGAAAGATGACATCGATTGAATTTTTCGCACAAGTGTAGCACCACTGATCATGCAAATCAGGTTTGCTTTAAATGTGTGCTGTAAAGTTCGTGAGCGTTGTTGAGCTTTGAAATTTGACGTATTGCGTTGATGTTAGTCAAGAATGCCTTTAAAAGACGAAGAAGCCATCATCAACATCTCACCGATTTTGAACGAGGGCGTATAATAGGGCTACGAGAAGGTGGATTTTCTTTCCGCGATATTGCAAAAAGAATTGGCCGGAATGTGTCCACTGTGGATGATTGTTGGGAGCAGTGGTCAAGGGATGGTACTGCCTCAAGAAAACCACCGGCGGCCACATGGCACAACTGAGGGGAAGGCCGCCGGCGTACAGCTGTGGCGCATCGTCTGCGGCAGAAATTAGAGCGATAGTTGATACCACAGTGACACAACGGACTATTAGAAATCGGTTACTTCAAGGACAGCTCCGAGCCATCGCCGTTTGCGATACCAGTGGTGTCAAGACAGAGGTCATTGGTGGACGGGGTGGAGATTCGTTGTGTTTTCGGATGAAAGCAGGTTCTGCTTTGGTGCCAGTGATGGCCGTGTGTTGGTCAGAAGGAGGTCAGGGGGAACGCCTACAACCAGACTGTCTGCGGCCTAGACACACTGGACTACCCGTTTACTCATTCATGATATTCCATTAGATGTAAAAACTAAAGATTTGGCTACCGAATTGAGGAAGAGAATTCTGTTTCGATAGCTGAACTTCGCCGTTTTCGTCACATAAAAACCTTCGGTTTCTTCCTAGTATTGGTAACTATTCTCAGCACTATTATGCCGGAATATGTCAAAAATATGGTTATCGCGACAGAAAATCTCTCTTTTTTTTTTTTTATAAACCGCGACAGTGTAGGAATTGCTTTTCATATACTCATCCTACTACTTCATGTAAAAATAATCTAACATGCGAACGATGGTGACCCTCCCAACGTCTCCACTTGCACTTCACAAATTCTTAAGTGTGTACAGTGCGGAGACAACCATATTGCAGACTTAAAATGTCCAAAATGAAAGGCAGAGGAGAAATTCCTAAAATTCAAATCTTTCATAGAGGCTTGCAGAGCATACCATCCAAAAACTGAAGAAACCTACACATCACAACTCAAAACAGCTTTTGTCAAGACTTCCGGCTTCATAACCAAAGAGGAGATATCACAAATTCTTCAACAACATTCTCTAGATACTGACAATTAATTGCCATTAATTGATGCCAGGCTCAGGCCGCATCCTTTTTAAGAATCACTTCAACAACTAACCACCAATTTTACAGCAGCGGTTAATACAATCAGTCAAACTTTAAAAAGACTTTTCCATCCTTTGACAACAACCCACTATCGAATATCTAAACCCAAAATAATACGGGACCGAATTTTTACAGGAACTTGATAGCTCCATTCTCTCTTTATTCAGAACAACGAAATTGACAGAATGCTATTTCTTTTCCACAAATACATTCTGGATCAGTCAGACATAAAAACATAGTAAAATTCTAAGACTCTTTTATTTTAGATAACTTTTTTCACTAGTTCATTTTAATTTTCTTTTTCCAATGTTCTCTCGTAATTTGCATATCGTTCAATGGAATGCAAGAAGCATTCGAGCCAAAAAACCATGGCTTCTAAAATTTGTAAACTCTGCTCATATTTTTGTAATCCAAGAAACTTTTCTCAATAATAACGACGTTTTTCACTTACCTGGCAAACACATTTTTCGAAAAACATATCAAACAACACTAGAAGGGAGGTTTGATGATCGCAATAGATACTTCTTTTTTCTTGTAATTCTATTCATTTCCTTAACCTTCCACAATCGGAAAATGAAATTCAAGCAATTTCGATCCATCTCAATCGTAAGTCTTTTTTCATTAGTCAATATTTATTCTCCAAAGGCGAATTCACCATTGAATGACTAGAAGCAATCCAACAACACATACTTTCCTCGGTTATTATCCTTGAGACTTTAATATTCAACATCCTGTTCTCGGTTCATCTTCTGTTAACAACAATTCCGAAATTTTATAAATTGGATTCTTGACAACCATTTCACCATTCTTGATACAAGCATTCATGCTCACATTACACCTTCATCTTCCTCTTCTTGATTTATCCATCGCAAGTGCTGATATTTACCCTAACATTTCTTTCCACGTACATTCCGATCCATTAGATAGCGATCATTTGCCAATTCAACTATATTTTCAAATCAGCCACCAACTTAAAATATATAGACAAACCGTTAATTGGCCTAATCTTAGTCAATCTATCCAGGTTTAGCAACATTCCTTACCTACATTTCAAACCTATCCTGATTTACAAAATTTTTTTCTCTAACCAGTTGCATAGTAATTCTCAAAAACAAATTATTTCGCATAAACCATCTCAACTTGGTGGAATTCAAGATGCGAAAATCTCCTCCGTCACAAAAGAAATCTCTTATATAAAGCTGGAACCCAACTTTCCAGGGATCTCTGGCTCACGCATATAAAAAAAAACTTCAGCCACTCTTCGTCGACTTATCTCATCTTAAAAGTACTGGAACTCAGTAAAAAAGTACTGGATCATTAAAGCAATTCACAACAGGCAGGATACTCCAGTAAATAATAAAATTTTCGCACCAGCAACAACTCCATTATTTCCAATGCTGACCAACAAATCTTCCAAAATTTTATTCCTTTGGATCTTTCTGAAGAGTCACAGTTCTAACAGACAAGTCCCTTGTACGTCCCACATTGATTTCTGCTGTTATTTGACGCAGTGTTGCTTGTCTGTTAGAATTTACGACTCTTTGCAGACGTCGCCGGTCTTGGTCGTTAAGTGCAGGCGGTCGACCACTGCGCTGTCCATGGTGGGATATTATGCCTGAAATTTCATACTCTTGGCACACTCTTGACACAGTGGATCTGGGAATGTTTAATTCCCTAACGATTTCCGAAATGGCATGACCCATGCGTCTAGCTCCAACTAACATTCCTAAAGTCTGTTAATTCCGTCGTGCGGTCATCATCACGTCAAAACCTCTTCACATGAATAACTTGAACAGAAATGAAAGCTCTGCGAAAGCACTGAGCATTTATACCTGTTCTACGCGATGCTACTGCCATCTGAAAATTTGCATAATGCTATCCCATGACTTTTTTGTCACTTCAGTGTATATGCGTGATTTATTTGATGTCATCCCTTACCATACTGAATGCCTTATTTATGCTGACGATATCTTTCTTTTCAGCAGTGACTATAAACTAGAAACAGTTCTCTCTAATCTCCAGTTTTCACTGCATAAAATCTCACATTGGTGTAATACTTGAAATTTCATTCTCCAACCAGAAAAAAGCGAAGCCGTAAATTTTTTTCAAACAAAAACAAGTTCCACATCTTCATTTACAAATTCATAACACTAATATTCAATGGAAGCAACATACTGAATCCTTGGTCTGATTTTTTTGCACAATCTCAATTTCAAGCAACATTTTTCTTACATTAAAAAGAAATCCATTAAAAATTGCTACAAACACTTGGGGATGTCGTTCATGGCATCTTATCAAAATCATCAACTCCGTTATTCGTAGCATTTTGGAATATGGCTCTTCTATTTTTATTTCCTCTTGTTCTAGTAACCCCCAGATTCTCACTATTGTTTACAATATCGCTTTACGTTTTGCAACGGGTCTTCCCAAATGGACTCCTATACAAAGAAGCCGGCCAAATCCCTCCCTTCCAAAGACAAATATGTTAGCAGAAAGACAGTTAATGTTAGCAGAAAGATTTTTCTAAAACACATCTCTTTTGATCCATCCTCATCCCTCTCTCATTTTCTCAAATTGGAGAATTACTCTCCTCGTTTGAAACGTCCAATTTCTCTCAAAACCTTTTTTCGCTGATCTTTTGAAAAATTTACACATCAGCCCTTCCCTCTCTCATTCCCAATTTCCAATCCTTTGATAAACATGATAACATTTCTTTTCATCTCGATGATTTACCCTTTCAAACCAAACAACTCCCACACCATTTAATCAAGAATCTTTTTGAACAATATAAAGAGGAAAATTGGAAAATGAAGTAATTTTAGCAACGGATGCACCCAAATCTCCAGCCAAACACTCAATTTCTTGAATTAATTTTTTTTCCCATAGGAAAATTCATCTGGGACGATCTCAAATTATAATAGTATTTTTACAGGAAAACTCTCGCACTGATTTTATCAATTTCCACATATGTACTCAAATCACATCATTGCATTATTTTATCAGATAGTCTCTCTGCTCTCCAGATCTCCAAAATTACAATTTTAAATCCACAAGAGTCAACAAATTGCTAGGAAATCAAATCATACAAAACCTAGCCGAGTCCAAATTGCGCATTTGCCAATATACGCTGGGTCCATATCGGGAGAAATTAACGTGATAGGCCCATAATGTGGATGTCGTAAAAAGCATTTCACGCCCTTAATTAAACCCCTTAAAAGAATTGGCGTAGCAGCCTTTACTGATAGATATGTGCAAGTATGCGTTTAAATCACAAATCCACGTTCTGGGCGTTCTCCGAGCCATTTTAAGCGAGTTAGCGCATTTTGCGACCGATGTGGCTGCAATTTGGTTTGGAAGGCCTTCAGATGAATGTATTTTGATCGGCTGTCAACATTTTTAGTGTGACCGAAATTTGTCCAGGAAAATCCAGACAAATGGGAGAATTTTGCCGTAATATAAAAAAAATTACATAGGAATAATTTTTTTCCTCGGTTCTATAGGATGTAAAACAACACCCTGAATCTATAGGCACCATTTGCGTGTCTGTGAGAAATTATTTCCAGAAGTTATGGACATGCACTTGCCGAGTCCAAATTGCGCATTTGCCAATATACACTGGGTCCATATCGGGAGAAATTAACGTGCTATGTGGATGTCGTCAAATAGCATTTTACGCCCTTCATTAAACCCCTTAAAGGAATTGGCGCAGCAGCCTTACTTCGATAGATATGTGCAAGTATGCGTTTAAATCACGAGTCCACGCTCTGGGGCTCTCCGACCCGTTTTTAAGCGAGTTAGTACAATTTGCGATCGCTTTGACTGCAATTTGGTTTGGAAGGCCTTCAGATGAATACATTTTGATCTCCTGTCAACATTTTTGACTGTGACGGAAATTTGTCCAGGAAAATCCAGGCAAATGGGAGAATTTGGCCGTAATATAAAAAATTACATACGAATAATTTTTTTTCTCGGTTCTATAGGATGTAAAACAACGCCCTAAATCTATAGGCACCATTTGCGTGTCTGTGAGATATTATTTCCAGAAGTTATAAACATGCACTTGCCGAGTCCAAATTGCGTATTTGCCAATATACGCTGGGTCCATATCGGGAGAAATTAACGTGCTGGGCCCATAATGTGATGTCGTTAAATAGAATTTCACGCTTTTAATTAAACCCTTAAAAGAATTGGCGTAGCAGCCTTACTTCGATAGTGTCTAGTATACGTTTCAATCACAAATCCACGTTCTGGGCGTTCTCCGAGCCGTTTTCAGCGAGTTAGCGCATTTTGCGACCGATTTGGCTGCAATTTGGTTTGGAAGGCCTTTAGATGAATACATTTTTGATCGCCTGTCAAAATTTGATTGTGACCGAAATTTGTCCAGGAAAATACAGGCAAGGGGCGAATTTGGCCAAAAAATCGATTTGGCCGTAATATAAAAAATTACATAGGAATAATTTTTTTTCGGTTCTATAGGATGTAAAACAACGCCCTAAATCTATAGGCACCATTAGCGTGTCTGGGAGAAATTATTTCCAGAAGTTATGGACAAGCACTCGCCGAGTCCAAATTGCACATTTGCCAATATACGCTGGGTCCATATCGGGAGAAATTACGTGCTAGGCCCATAATGGGGATGTTGTTAAATATCATTTCCGCCCTTCATTAAATCCTTTAAAAGAATTGGCGTAGCAGCCTTACTTCGATAGATATGTGCAAGTATGCGTTAAATCACAAATCCACGCTCTGGGGGCTCTCGAGCCGTTTTAAGCGAGTTAGCGCAATTTGCGACCGATTTGCCTGCAATTTGGTTTGGAAGGCCTTCAGATGAATACATTGCGATCGGCTGTCAACATTTTTGACTGTGACCAACATTTGTCCAGGAAGATCCCAGCAATTCAGGGGAATTTGGCCAAAAATCCATTTGGCCGTAATATAAAAATTCATAGGAATAATTTTTTTTCTCGATTCCATAGTTAGTAAAACAACGCCACGAATCTATAGTAACTATTCGCGTGCCTGTGAGAAATTATTTTTAGAAGTTACGGACATGCACGAGTCCAAATTGCGCATTTGCCAATATACGCTGGTTACATATCGGGAGAAATTAACTTGCTAGGCCCGTAATGTGGATGTCGTTAAATAGCATTTCGCGCCCTTAATTAAACCCCTAAAAGAATTGGCGTTGCAGCCTTACTTCGATAGATATGTGCAAGTATGCGTTAAATCACAAATCCACGCTCTGGGGGCTCTCCAAGGCGTTTTAAGCGAGTTAGCGCAATTTGCGACTGATTTTGCCTGCAATTTGGTTTGGAAGGCCTTCAGATGAA
Source organism: Caerostris extrusa (assembly GCA_021605095.1). Classification (NCBI taxonomy): domain Eukaryota; kingdom Metazoa; phylum Arthropoda; class Arachnida; order Araneae; family Araneidae; genus Caerostris; species Caerostris extrusa. The sequence goes on along the minus strand of BPLR01020222.1, from coordinate 80,107 downwards.
TACATTGTGATCGGCTGTCAACATTTTGGTCTGTGATCGACATTTGTCCAGGAAAATCCAGGCAAATGGGAGAATTTGACCAAAAATCGATTTGGTCGTAATTTAAAAAATTACATAGGAATAATTTTTTTTTTTTTTCTCGGTTCCATAGTTAGTAAAACAACGCCACGAATCTATAGGCACCATTTGCGTGTCTGTGAGAAATTATTTCTAGAAGTTATGGACATGCACGTGCCGAGTCCAAATTGCGCATTTGCCAATATACGCTGGTTACATATCGGGAGAAATTAACGTGCTAGGCCCGTAATGTGGATGTCGTTAAATAGCATTTCACGCCCTTAATTAAACTCCTAAAAGAATTGGCGTAGCAGCCTTTATTTCGATAGATATGTGCAAGTATGCGTTTAAATCAAAATCCACGCTCTAGGGCTCTCCGAGCCGTTTTAAGCGAGTTAGGGCAATTTTGCTACCGATTTGCCAGCAATTTGGTTTGGAAGGCCTTCAGATGAATACATTGTGATCGGCTCTCAACATTTTTGACTGTGATTGACATTTGTCCAGGAAGATCCCAGCAATTGGGAATTTTGGCCAAAAATCCATTTGGCCGTAATATAAAAAAATTCATAGGAATAATTTTTTCTCGATTCCATAGTTAGTAAAACAACGCCACGAATCTATAGTAACTATTCGCGTGCCTGTGAGAAATTATTTTTAGAAGTTACGGACATGCACGAGTCCAAATTGCGCATTTGCCAATATACGCTGGTTACATATCGGGAGAAATTAACTTGCTAGGCCCGTAATGTGGATGTCGTTATATAGCATTTCGCGCCCTTAATTAAACCCCTAAAAAGAATTGGCGTTGCAGCCTTACTTCGATAGATATGTGCAAGTATGCGTTAAATCACAAATCCACGCTCTGGGGGCTCTCCAAGGCGTTTTTAAGCGAGTTAGCGCAATTTGCGACTGATTTGCCTGCAATTTGGTTTGGAAGGCCTTCAGATGAATACATTGTGATCGGCTGTCAACTTTTTGGTCTGTGATCGACATTTGTCCAGGAAAATCCAGGCAAATGGGAGAATTTGACCAAAAATCGATTTGGTCGTAATTTAAAAAAATTACATAGGAATAATTTTTTTCTCGGTTCCATAGTTAGTAAAACAACGCCACGAATCTATAGGCACCATTTGCGTGTCTGTGAGAAATTATTTCTAGAAGTTATGGACATGCACGTGCCGAGTCCAAATTGCGCATTTGCCAATATACGCTGGTTACATATCGGGAGAAATTAACGTGCTAGGCCCGTAATGTGGATGTCGTTAAATAGCATTTCACGCCCTTAATTAAACTCCTAAAAAGAATTGGCGTAGCAGCCTTACTTCGATAGATATGTGCAAGTATGCGTTTAAATCAAAAATCCACGCTCTAGGGGCTCTCCGAGCCGTTTTAAGCGAGTTAGGGCAATTTGCTACCGATTTGCCAGCAATTTGGTTTGGAAGGCCTTCAGATGAATACATTGTGATCGGCTCTCAACATTTTTGACTGTGATTGACATTTGTCCAGGAAAATCTAGGTAAATGGGAGAATTTGGCCGTAATATAAAAATTACATAGGAATAATTTTTTCTCGGTTCTATAGGATGTAAAACAACGCCCTAAATCTGTAGGCACCATTTGCGTGTCTGGGAGAAGTTATGGACAAACACTCGCCGAGTCCAAATTGAACATTTGACAATATACGCTGGGTCCATATCGGGAGAAATTAACGTGCTAGGCCCATAATGTGGATGTCGTTAAATAGCATTTCACGACCGTGATTAAACACCTTAGAAGAATTGGCGTAGCAGCCTGGACAAATTTCGGTCACAGTCAAAAAGGTTGACAGCCGATCAAAATGTATTCATCTGTAAGCCTTCCAAGCCAAATTGCAGGCAAATCGGTCCCAAAATTGGCTGACTCGCTTAAAGCGGCTCGGAGAGCTCCCAGAACGTGGATTTGTGATTTAAACGCATACTTGCACATATCTGTAAAAGTGAGGCTGCTACGCCAATTATTTTAAGGGATTTACTTAAGGGCGTGATTTACTATTTATCGACATCAACATTATGGGTCTAGCACGTTAATTTCTCCGGATATGGTCTTAGCGTATATTGGCCTTTTCGCAATTTGGACTCGGCAAGTGCATGTCCATAACTTCTGAAAAACATTTCTCACAGACATACAAATGGTGCCGTTTGATTAAGGGCGTTGTTTTACATCCTATAAACCAAGAAAAAAATTATTCCTATGTAATTTTTGAAATTACAGCCAAATCGATTTTTGGCCAAATTCTCCCATTTGGCTGGACAAATTTCGGTCACAATCAAAATGTATTCATTTATACATTCTTTCTGTAAAATGTCTGCCAATTATGCTGATTAGAAAGTGATCCCTTACTTGTTGCTCAAGATATTCCCATAAAGGTTTGATGATATTAAGGTCTGCAGACTAAAAATACCAATGCAATTGTTTTGTTTCACTCACATGTTATCTTGAAACAAATTGAAATGCACTTTGTTGCTGGATAGGAGCATTACTTCTGATTGAAACAACTACCAAGGGGAAAATGCACCTTCTAATGAATGTGATCCTTGAGTATGTTAATTAGTTTAGGCTATTACTGATGCTTTTAGAACGATTATTAGTCCTAAGTAATACCAAGAATAGCACTCCATGTCATCAAAAATATTACTCCATGCTTTTACAGTTCAAACCAAGTCATCAATATTGAATATTTCTGCTGGGTGTAGCCAAACATAAATTTGAGGGAAATGAAGTAAAAAAAATAAACAATTAGACCAAATTGCATCATTTCAGTCATTAGGTGCTTTTCGCAACACTATATGCATTTTTTATATTGATGTAAATTGTGAAGTGTTTGCTCCTAGCAAATAACATCAGTTGGAAAGTATAGAAAGCATCCACGCTTCCATAAGAATCTATCTATTGGATACTTTCATTAGAATCAATCCCATAGATTCTTATGAAATCGATGGAAGCATGATGTTTTCTATACTTTCTAACTGGCGTTTAAATCTGATGTTACTTGGTGAACTGTGCATTCATGTTTTAACCTAAGTATTTCATGCCATTGCTTGCCATATCTGACGACTTCTCTGTCAACAGTTTCCCATTTTTAAAGTAATGAATTATTCTTTTTAATACCTAGTCGTAATTTTAGACCCAGTTCCTCTTGCCACAGCTACAATTTCATTTATTGAGTGAAGTATTAATTAATTTTTGATTGCAGGCAATTTATAGTGCAGGAAGTACCTTACACCAACCTTGTCATGCTAGTTGTGTATACTACTTGTCCTTGCGAAACAACTTCTATAAAACTGGAACCAAAGGAAGTAAAGCAAAATGAAACGCAGAGATGTCAACGCATGAAGCAGAACATATGTGGACGACGCCCAACTGTCTGTCTCAATTATCATCCACAAGTATATTTTATTATTACAAATTTATTTATTGTAAAATAACTTTTTTTGTTTTACTAAAATGAATTTAAAAAATTTTCTTTAGGAAACAGACATGAATAATGAATGTGGAAGCTGTAGTGTAATTAAGGCTTTTAGTATTTCTAAGTTATTGTTGGTAACGGCGTTTTTTTTCACTACATCCTGCTACAATCCCATATCTGAACAGCAAAAAAACAGTATCTATGTGTCTTGCCTTGTTCCAAAGAGGCTTCGTTCGATGTACTGCCTGCCTCATCGACCCAGACAATGTTGTTTAATCTCTATACTTTATGTGTCTGTGCCAACCAGACTGAAAACACCCAGGCAAAAGATTGCAGCAGAAAATGTTTGGATTTTTTTTTAATAATGCCCATGTGTGATAACAGAGGCAGTTTTCACTTCAATATATTAATTATGAAATCTAATTATTTAGAGCAAATAAAAGTTTTAAATTTTGTCAACATTGTGTTGCAGTTAATTTTTCAAAAAAACCCTGTAAATCATATTATAATAAACCTTTTTAATGTGATCACGCACCCAAGCATTTACGACCTACCGAAAGACTCACTCATGAAAGACTACGGTTTTTGAATTCAACGTTTCAAATCTTCAAGATTTTTCGAAAGTCGACTGGATGATGGTTCATAACGTGTTTTTTTCCGACGCCCTATTTCAGGCTTTACACATGAACAGACAGGCTTGATTATAACTAAAACGTAATTTTCCCTCTCTTTTCTATAACTTTGTGCACTAATTGATTTAGAACTATGTGTGAAATAAATTCAATCAACTCATCTATCCATAAAAATAGTTTTTGCAATAGCAAAATATTTTTTACAATTTTAAAAGTATAGTATTTGCGTTCACTTAAAAGACATATATTTTTTGTAAGCAGATTCACAGTGCGTGCAAGAATATGTCCTATAAATAGAACCGGTACCGAAGTATTATGGAATAGCTTATCAAGCAAAAGAAAACTGTACATTTGAATCATAAAGATGTTCTATAAGCAATACACTGAATCTTTTATTAATAACAGAATAGCGTCAATAAGATCTTTCGTGGTGGATCCAAGACAGCTTTTGATGAGCCTCACTGCTGGAAAAAAAGTCTGCTTTGCTGCTGATTGCATTATCGAAGGATATCACTGAATTGTCTCCCTCAACATGAATTTCCAGAATTTTGGAAAAATTGTTTTTGTAAAGGAGTCTAATTTTTAAACTTTTAAAAATGCCTCCAATTTTTAAGCGTAACGAAACTTCTGGATCATCTGTTTTTCCCACTGGTGTAATGCAGTCGATTCTGCATCATCAATTCCAGCTTGTGCAGTGCTTCAACCTCTCTTGAACAAAGCATGGAGTGTGCTCATTCACAATAAAATGAAAAGCAGATAATTTAAAATGCATTCTTTTTATTAGGTGCCTCATCACACATATATACAAAACACCATAGACATTATTTTTTTTTTTTTTTAAATTCAAAGATTTTTTATATATAAATTGTATCCTTTAAATAAATAAAAAAGCCCATTCAAATTATAACAATTTTGGAATCCAGTTGTTTCATTTTTTTCTCATACATCAGTAACTTACATTGAAAAAGAAAAGTACACAGTTTATTTAAAAATATACATATAAGTACAAAAGAGGCAACAGGATATTCCACATCAGGAGTTATTTTTACATTCACTTCATCCAGCCGCATCATAAAGAGTTAGAAAAAATTGAATGTAGACATTCAATACAGAACTAAGACTAGAAAGAAGTCAATTTCTTCTCTCCAATCAGTTGTATTTCTAATTAAAATACAAATCGTTCAAAACATTAAGGTATTTTTTATGTTAACCATGTTTCATATGCATTAAAACTTTAAAAAGTGCCTACTACTTGCATGTAAGTGTATACAGCAAATACACACTATCAAAAAATAAAGGATGAATTTAAGAAGTTGAGATAAGTCAGAAAATTAATATTAAATTACATTTTTAACATATTGGAATTATAAAACAAAATTCCCCTGCTAAAACTTCAAAAAAAAAAAAAAAAAAAATTCAAATTCAATATTAAATTGTAAATAAAATTCAAATTTTCTATTACGTCCTAGATCTTGCATCCATCAATGACTTTTATTTTATAATAGTTTTATAAATATATCCAATTTTTTTTTATTAAAAAATTTAAAGATTTCAATATTTATTATTATTATTTTCAATATATAACAAGTGGAATTTTAGATATTTATGCTTATGAAAAAATAGAATACCCCATAAAGTTCTTGTCTTTATTTCTTAGCTATATTGGGAGGGGAGTGAACTTTCATGTAAATCAACACTTCAGGACAACTCTTACACATTTGATAATAAAATCCTTTTCATGTGCGAGAATAAAATAATAAAATAGAAAAGATTCTTCATTTTTTTTTTAAATTTAACATAGTATACATATAAAGCTCCTTAATGGAAAAAAATATATTAACAAAAATAAATAATAACACATTATTTAAAAATTACTTTAAAACTTTAAAAAAAAATTCATATAAGGTCACATTTTTTTAAATTCTAACAAACAATTTAATTAATAATAGAAATGAAAAGAAGGAGGAGAGACAAAACAAGTAACAATTTTACAATAGATTCATACACTATATTGGCGCCTTACTAAAATTCTCTCTTATTTATTTTCAGCACATTCTATTCAAATGGAGTACCAAAAACAATCTTCAAAGATTAAATACACATTTACTCTCATGCAAAACCCTATAGACAAAAATACTTCAGCACCATTTTGTCTTTGACTGCTTCTAAATGACAAGAAACAAAGCATTTCATGTCATCATACATTTGGAAAAATTCAAGACTTATTTTTAACAAGAATAACGCTTGCAAGCAAAAAGGAGAAAATCCATCTTGCTTGCAATTGGAGTAAGTAATATAACTACGAAAAGTGTTTATCTACCATAATTAAGTATATTTTACAGTAAATGAAAATGTAGGATACATAAATATTTGATCTTCATGGCACATACTATAATTAATACTTTTCCTTCACAAGTAAAATATATCAAAATTTCTTATTTAAAAAATGTTTGTATTATTCTAACATGAATATTTAAACAAGGATGTCTTTTTTTGCAAGTGTTTAACATGCATCTACTTACTACAAAGAAAACAAAATTTGGCTGAAAATTGTATTTGAATGTTTTACTCTATTAAGTGATGCCACAATTTAAAAATAATATACATTAAATTAGTTTTTTAAATAAACTACTAAATATACAGAAAGATCATTTAAAAAAAAAAAAAAAAATTTTTTTTAAGTATAAAAGATAAATACAATTTGTAATATTTAAAGATTAAAAAATATTGCAGTTTTTCATAAAATCCACAGAAATAAATTTAACAAATGTTGTTAAGAATATTATATTCATCAAATCATGCTAGGAATGACGTGTGAACATTTGTGCATAACTAACTTACTACAGAAAAAAGGATGCAGGTCATAGTATCATATAACAAATCAGCCATAGTATTTCCAGCAAAACATGGCTTAAGTAACAATATTAAAAAAATAATAACAATGCAAAGATTCATATGGGGTATGATTAAAATTAAATACATCTATATTCAAACACTGTCTCTAGTTTTTATGATCTTGAATCTCAGTACTCATGTGCATACACATAATTTTAAATTTAAAGTTAATACCACATCAATAAAGGCACATTTTAATTTATTTTACCACAGATTACGAAACACATTCCTATCAAAACAGAATACCAAATACTGAATAAAATTTTTATATAATTTATTTCAAATCCTTTATATATCAATTTCATTTTCTTTTCTATTTAGCAGTGAAAAAGATATATAAAATCTTAATATATTAATATTTAATACAATCAAAACAATGATATGTTAAAAAAAACATCTATCTACAGCATACACACACAAAAAAATTTTTTTTTTTCTTAATAAAATTACAAAAATTGTCAAGAAGAATCATTCAACAGTCAATATACAAAAAAAAAAAAAAAAAAAAAAAAAACACTTTGATAGTAAAACTTTAATGAAAATAAATTATATCACATAAAAAGAATGCAATTATTTTCTCTAATTTAATTAATTCAAGCAAAACGGATATCCACACTCAAGCATAGATATGGAAGCCGTAAAATGTTATATTCACGGTGGAAATATATATATATATAAGTAGGAAGCAGAAGGTATTGTGTTCCTTTCCTTCAAAATATTTAATCTAATGGAGAAAAAATGCAAAACATATGTTATTACATTAAAATATCCACAAAATATTTTAACAAAAATACTTTCATTATTAAATTTATGACACAATGAATTTCCTACAGATAAAAATTAAACCCTCTTATATAAATGAAAAAAAACTAACAAAAAATATGGAAAATATTTAGAATGAACACTAACTTCCCAGAATAATAAACAACCTTTAAATTGTAAATCTAAAATCATTAAGGTACTCTTTACTTTACAATAGAAGTGGTTTATTTATATTTACAAATTTAATTATTATTAAGGCTTAAATCTAACTAAATATTTCTTAAAAACATAAGCCAATGTTTTTATTATATATCAAGTAAAAAAAATTTCTAATAAAAAAAATATTAATGTAGACCTAGCATATATAAAAATGCAAGTAAGAAAATTACCAATTAATTATCATGCCATTTCAATATTTAATCATATTATTTTGTATACTCTATTTTAGTATAAAAAATTTCATATAATATAATATAGTATATTATTTGTAATGTGTTCATATAGCATATTTTTAATACAAAATGAAAAAAAAAAAATCACGACATTGAATAACTACTGGAAGTTTAAATTGTAAAGTCAAGACACTTGCAAAATTTAAGAAATCTGTTATTTTTTCTGTTATCAAACAAACTTCTTAAATACCACATATGATAAGCATCATTCAATTACGTGTTTCAATTTAAAAAAAATAATAATAAGCACATTTTTAAACAATAAAGTAAGCAAACTTTAATGTGTGTCTTGCCTGAAGTCTTTTGTTTAAATTTTTTATTCTATAAGAGGATCATGAGATTTTTAAATATGATGCGTTTAAAAAAATAGCAATCGGAATAAATTTGTTGATTATAAAAAGAAAAAGCATTTACTTATAATCATATAAAAGGAAACATTTTTAATTGTGATTTACAAAAATAAAATCAATATTTCATTTCACTTTATCTATTACTGATAGAGTGAAATCTCAATAATACGAAGAGAAAAAAATTCTGTGCATAATGTTGACATAAAAACTGGTCCAGAATTTATTTTATAAAACATAAAATTAGAAAATCTGTAAAATTTAAAAATCTATTAAATTAAAAAAAAAATTAATGAAACAAAAAAATATAAAGTTTTTAATTATTTTTTTTAATTAACAACAAAGATCTATAAACAAAATCTAATCCATTTTTAACTTAATGCTTGACATTTATCTTGATTCCATTTTCAAATATGCATTCCAGAATTTAAAAAAGTTAACAAGTTTTCTATGAAAATGCATGCAATTTTTAATATAATATAAAAAAATTGCTATTTTTTTTTTTTACATTTCCCCCCTCCTTTTTTTTTTTGCATGCATAATATATCTAATATATACGTAATCTATTTTTAAACCACTAAGTGATAAGGGTGGTCCACCCCTAAATATTTTTTAAAATTTCTTTGGCAAACCAATGTAGTGGCAACAATGTTGTTTTACCATTGAGGAAGGCGCCAATCTTGCAACCCTGAATTTTCGCCAATTTCTTTAGGGTTGCAATACTGCAATTAGAGGAATTCGTAGCTTCATTTTTCGAACAATATAATGACTATTTTATTGCTATTTCGATAATTAATTGCAGAATTCTTATTTACACTAATTTCATCGTTGGAGTAAAAAGTTTGTTTCCACCACAGACGAAAGATATACCACAATAAAAGGATGGCGCCGTGTCTCGATGCCTGTACTACATAACCGTAAAATTCTCATGTTCTGAATATTATTTTATGTACTACTTTAAATTTTGTGAAAATTATATTGTATGAAATTTATATTATTTCTATGAGAAATAAATCAAATGTATGTAAGTATTACCTGATTTGATTATCAATATTTTTTTTATTTTCTAAGTTTGAATTTGAATTGGAATAAAATATATTGAATGAAAAGTTGTGAATCAAAACATTGAACTTTTCTATGCTTAAAGTTTGTCAACATGTGTTGTATTTGATTAAGAATTCTAAAATGAAATGTGATCTAACAAGATAATATAATATAGACAATATAATTTTAAAGAAAGATGATGAATTTTAAGGATTTTTTGAAAAGTGTGAAAATGAAGTAAACTCTGCAATTATTTGATATAATGATAACATTAAAATTTTATAAAGGTATTATAATAGTTGCAAGTTGAAAATCAAGGACATTTTATTTTAAAAACTTTTGTTATTTGAAAAACAAAGAATTTGAGTTATAAATTTGAGTGATTTAAATATTGTCGAAGAAAAATTGATAAATGGTACTTTTAAGTTGGAAGTTATTTAAAGAAAACAAAACAAATAAATAAGTGTTTATATTAATAAAGGAGAATTTAAAGCTCATTAACTTTTCCATTTGTTTTGTGATTTCTTTCATCATAAAATAATAAAACATTTTTTGTGAAGAAGAAAAACACATTTTCTAAGTTTGAATTGGAATAAAATATATTGAATGAAAAGTTGTGAATCAAAACATTGAACTTTTCTATGCTTAAAGTTTGTCAACATGTGTTGTATTTGATTAAGAATTCTAAAATGAAATGTGATCTACAAGATAATATAATATAGACAATATAATTTTAAAGAAAGATGATGAATTTTCAAGGATTTTTTGAAAAGTGTGAAAATGAAGTAAACTCTGCAATTATTTGATATAATGATAACATTAAAATTTTATAAAAGGTATTATAATAGTTGCAAGTTGAAAATCAAGGACATTTTATTTTAAAAACTTTTGTTATTTGAAAAACAAAGAATTTGAGTTATAAATTTGAGTGATTTGAATATTGTCGAAGAAAAATTGATAAATGGTACTTTTAAGTTGGAAGTTATTTAAAGAAAACAAAACAAATAAATAAGTGTTTATATTAATAAAGGAGAATTTAAAGCTCAATAACATTTTTATGTATGTACATTTGTTTTTATTTATATTTAAAAGTTGGTTTTAATTATTTCTTATTTGAATTTTTATGCATTTTGTATTCATTCAAAACATCACAATAAAAATATTTCTGTTCTAAATGCTTTGAAACTTCATGTAAAAGTTTTCTTTAAATGTATGAAAGGAATAGAACATGGAAATTAACCTAAATTCATAAATTATTTTTATTTTAGTTTTTAAACTAAGAATTTTTGTAAATTTGTAAAAAAAAAAAGTTTGTGTCGACAAACTTTAAGCATACAAAAATGTATAAATAATTGAGATATAAATTTGAAAACAGTATATTACCTACATAAGGATATTCCCAGCATAAAAATACTTGCAAAGGAAAAAACTATTCATGTTTTATTTATTTTTGAATTATAAAATTTTGCAACAATATCACATTTTTGCAATGTTTATCCATATTTTAAAGAATAAATTGTATAAAGAATAGTTAAAGTTGATATTTTTATGTGAAATTCAAAGGTTTTGAATATATTTAATCAAAACACTTGCAAAAAGGCTAAATATTTTAAATTCAGGTCATTTCATATTAAAAAGCCTTTGCAAATAGCAGGAAGTTGTAAAAAAAAAAAAAGTTTGTCGAGCAAATTTTAACTTTTTCAAAACAAAGCTCAGAAAATATTTACAGCTTTAAGGAAAAACAAAACTATATTTTTTAATAAATAAGACTATGAACTTGATAATTCAATGGCATTTTAATATATTTACAACATTTTTAAAAGTAATATATCTAATTAAAAGTTGTTTTTAGCTTTTTCTCAGAATGAATTTTTATGCTTTTTGTTTTCATGTGAAACACCATAACACAAGTAATTTTGATCCAAATGCTACAAAACTTTGTATTTATGTTTTTCATAAATATTTACAGGGAATAGACCTCTGAAATGATTATAGCTACATAAATATTTTTTATTTCAATTGTTAAACTTGGAATTACATGCAAATTTTGGAAGAATTTTGTGTCGACAGCATTTAAACTAGCACAAAATAATAAATAATAAAGATATAAATTTACCAGAGGTCTATTCACTGTAAAATGTTAGTACAAACAAATACAAACTTAGAAATTTAAAAAATATTGATTTGATTTCAGGTTTTGTAACAGTATCAATTTTTGGCCATTTTTACCCTTATTTTAGCTTATAAAAATTAAAAAAAAAAAATAATAATGAAATTTTTTTATGTGAAATCATTAGTTTTTAGATACATTCAATCCAAAAATGTGTACAAAGATAAAAAATTTCAAAAAAATTCCTTCGAAGGTGTTCGTGTACCTTAAACGATCGTTTGCATTTGTATTTTATTGTGAATTTTTTTAAAGTCTTTTCTTATTATATCCCGATTTTATTTTAATTGTATTGTATTTTTTCAATTATCATTTTCAGTAAACGACCACCAAAAAAATCTAACCTCAGAATCCGTGTTTCTCCCATGGGCAGCTGTATGTTGCATGCTCACGTGTTCGAAAACCATCGAATTTATTTATTTCGACGAAAGACAGACTAACAAGAAATATTGTTCATCGCTTAGTTCTTAGTTAAATGAAAGTAATGATTATTAAAAATTATATTACGTAAAATAATTATAAAACAGTCTTAAAAATCAACATTATCTACCTCATTCATTAAATTAATAAAAATTAAACATTTTCTATTCGTTGAAACTTAATTTGATCTTTTCATCATTCTTTACCAATCACTTCCTTAACAATACCAATTATAGTATCTAATAATTGAACGAAATACAAGAAAGCCACAGCAACGCGTGGCCGGGTCTTCTAGTCTAATATATAAAATTCTCGTGTCACAGTGTTTGTTGCCAAACTCCTCCGAAACGGCTTGACCGATTCTTATGAAAATTTTTGTGCATATTTGGTAGGTCTGCGAATCGGTCGTAATCTATTTTTTAAACCCCTAAGTGATAAGGGTGGCCCACCCCTAAATATTTTTAAAATTTCTTTGGCAAACCAATGTAGTGGCAACAATGTATTGTTAATGTTTAGTTAAGCAAAATTGGCAACTTTATTATTGTTCTAAGAAAAATAAAGATGGCTGAAATTCCCGTGTCACGATGTTTGTTCGCGATGAACTCCGAAACTAACCATCCGATTTTAACTTTTTTTTTTTTTTTTTTAAAATGTGTGTTTTGTTCCAACTTGAGAGATAGGATAGTTTTTATTCAGATTTTTTCGTATTTAATTGCAAAATCGTTTAAAATCTACCATTGAGGAAGGCGCCAATCTTGCAACCCTGAATTTTCGCCAATTTTCTTTTCTTTAGGGTTGCAATACTGCAATTAGAGGAATTCGTAGCTTCATTTTTCGAACAATATAATGACTATTTTATTGCTATTTTATTTCGATAATTAATTGCAGAATTCTTATTTGCACTAATTTCATCGTTGGAGTAAAAGTTTGTTTCCACCACAGACGAAAGATATACCACAATAAAAGGATGGCGCCGTGTCTCGATGCCTGTACTACATAACCGTAAAATTCTCATGTTCTGAATATTATTGTTTTATGTACTACTTTAAATTTTGTGAAAATTATATTGTATGAAATTTATATTATTTCTATGAGAAATAAATCAAATGTATGTAAGTATTACCTGATTTGATTATCAATATTTTTTTTATTTTCTAAGTTTGAATTTGAATTGGAATAAAATATATTGAATGAAAAGTTGTGAATCAAAACATTGAACTTTTCTATGCTTAAAGTTTGTCAACATGTGTTGTATTTGATTAAGAATTCTAAAATGAAATGTGATCTAACAAGATAATATAATATAGACAATATAATTTTAAAGAAAGATGATGAATTTTAAGGATTTTTGAAAAGTGTGAAAATGAAGTAAACTCTGCAATTATTTGATATAATGATAACATTAAAATTTTATAAAAGGTATTATAATAGTTGCAAGTTGAAAATCAAGGACATTTTATTTTAAAAACTTTTGTTATTTGAAAAACAAAGAATTTGAGTTATAAATTTGAGTGATTTAAATATTGTCGAAGAAAAATTGATAAATGGTACTTTTAAGTTGGAAGTTATTTAAAGAAAACAAAACAAATAAATAAGTGTTTATATTAATAAAGGAGAATTTAAAGCTCAATAACATTTTTATGTATGTACATTTGTTTTTATTTATATTTAAAAGTTGGTTTTAATTATTTCTTATTTGAATTTTTATGCATTTTGTATTCATTCAAAACATCACAATAAAAATATTTCTGTTCTAAATGCTTTGAAACTTCATGTAAAAGTTTTCTTTAAATGTATGAAAGGAATAGAACATGGAAATTAACCTAAATTCATAAATTATTTTTATTTTAGTTTTTAAACTAAGAATTTTTGTAAATTTGTAAAAAAAAAGTTTGTGTCGACAAACTTTAAGCATACAAAAATGTATAAATAATTGAGATATAAATTTGAAAACAGTATATTACCTACATAAGGATATTCCCAGCATAAAAATACTTGCAAAGGAAAAAACTATTCATGTTTTATTTATTTTTGAATTATAAAATTTTGCAACAATATCACATTTTTGCAATGTTTATCCATATTTTAAAGAATAAATTGTATAAAGAATAGTTAAAGTTGATATTTTTATGTGAAATTCAAAGGTTTTGAATATATTTAATCAAAACACTTGCAAAAGGCTAAATATTTTAAATTCAGGTCATTTCATATTAAAAAGCCTTTGCAAATAGCAGGAAGTTGTAAAAAAAAAAAAAAGTTTGTCGAGCAAATTTTAACTTTTTCAAAACAAAGCTCAGAAAATATTTACAGCTTTAAGGAAAAACAAAACTATATTTTTTAATAAATAAGACTATGAACTTGATAATTCAATGGCATTTTAATATATTTACAACATTTTTAAAAGTAATATATCTAATTAAAAGTTGTTTTTAGCTTTTTCTCAGAATGAATTTTTATGCTTTTTGTTTTCATGTGAAACACCATAACACAAGTAATTTTGATCCAAATGCTACAAAACTTTGTATTTATGTTTTTCATAAATATTTACAGGGAATAGACCTCTGAAATGATTATAGCTACATAAATATTTTTTATTTCAATTGTTAAACTTGGAATTACATGCAAATTTTGGAAGAATTTTGTGTCGACAGCATTTAAACTAGCACAAAATAATAAATAATAAAGATATAAATTTACCAGAGGTCTATTCACTGTAAAATGTTAGTACAAACAAATACAAACTTAGAAATTTAAAAAATATTGATTTGATTTCAGGTTTTGTAACAGTATCAATTTTTGGCCATTTTTACCCTTATTTTAGCTTATAAAAATTTAAAAAAAAATAATAATGAAATTTTTTTTATGTGAAATCATTAGTTTTTAGATACATTCAATCCAAAAATGTGTACAAAGATAAAAAATTTCAAAAAAATTCCTTCGAAGGTGTTCGTGTACCTTAAACGATCGTTTGCATTTGTATTTTATTGTGAATTTTTTTAAAGTCTTTTCTTATTATATCCCGATTTTATTTTAATTGTATTGTATTTTTTCAATTATCATTTTCAGTAAACGACCACCAAAAAAATCTAACCTCAGAATCCGTGTTTCTCCCATGGGCAGCTGTATGTTGCATGCTCACGTGTTCGAAAACCATCGAATTTATTTATTTCGACGAAAGACAGACTAACAAGAAATATTGTTCATCGCTTAGTTCTTAGTTAAATGAAAGTAATGATTATTAAAAATTATATTACGTAAAATAATTATAAAACAGTCTTAAAAATCAACATTATCTACCTCATTCATTAAATTAATAAAAATTAAACATTTTCTATTCGTTGAAACTTAATTTGATCTTTTCATCATTCTTTACCAATCACTTCCTTAACAATACCAATTATAGTATCTAATAATTGAACGAAATACAAGAAAGCCACAGCAACGCGTGGCCGGGTCTTCTAGTATATATATATATAATTATCTAGGATTTCAGCAGATTAAAATAGATCGCTTTCAAAAGAGGATTTTTTAAAACCACTTCTAACCTGCACAGCAGTTATTAACTTTAATTCAACACAACAAAATATACTCTTTTATTCACCAACCAAAAAAAAAAAAAAAAAAAACGAAAAACTCTTAACTTACTATTTTTAAAACTGTTATAATTCTGTCTCGCCTAAAGACGGTATGGAGTCCAAAAGATTTTTTCAGAATCTTAATGGGTGTCGTTGGGCAAGCTGAAATATTTTAAATGGAACAAAAATGTAATCATTACCTATCACTGGAAATGACATAAATTACACATTTTGAGGATGAAAACTAACCAATAAAATGGTCAATGCTGAAAATCTTACTGTCATTTTAAGCTTATTCTTTTAAATTTCACTTTTAAAAATTATACTAATATTTACAGTTTTCCACTTGTATGGATAAATTCATCTGACAATAAAAGAGAATAGATTATCTGTTTTGTGAAAATTTTATGAAACATTAGCAAATTTTACACTATTTTATTTATTGTTTATGTCATCAACACAACATTTTTTTTAATGCATTAATAAACTTATTGTGGAAATTATTGAAACATCACAATTATAGAAAATGCATAGTATTCATTTAATATAAGTATAAATAATAAGAAAAATCAAATAGATACGAAACTTTTTAAAAAGAAATAATATTTTCTATGAATTCTTAAATTGGAAATATTTTTCAATTTTTAAAATTGAATAATGAAAGCATTCTAGATAAATCAAAAGACAGTGAAATTGTTTAATTAGACAAATATAGCTTTAAGGATAACAGGAATCTTTTAACCCCAATCAAGTTAAGAAAAGAAAATCGAATCAAACAGTACCTGCATCACCACTCATACTTGACTCGGTAAAAGATGGAGTTCCTTCAGTATGTGTGGGTGTTGAACCTTCAATGCTGTGAGGAGGTGTGTATGGAACAGTGGAGGTGGTAACTTCAAGCACACAATCTCCAGTGGATTCAGTCATCTGCGACCTACAGCAGAAATAAATGTCTCAAACAAATGGTTACAATTATTAAGAAATCTTATTATTCTGCTAATTTCCTTTATGTCCAACTAAATTTTATGCAAAAGGAATTATTTCAAATTTATTTCAAAAAGTAATTACTACCATAATCTGTACTTCTTTATTTGAAAGCTAGCATTCATGATTTTCCACATAATGTTTCTAACAAAATTCCTTTCCTCATAGACTTTTTTTTTTTTTTTCATTTCATACCTAGCGAATTGTTATATTCATTTCAGAAGTAAAATAAGATTTATGAGAACATAAATTTAAATTTCTCGAAAAAACCTTATTTGCTATTTAATAAAATAGATTATTAAAGAGATGTGTGTCCTCATATCATGTCCTTGTTGCCAGAGTTTTTAATTTATCTTGACCTTAAGGGCAGGACTGTTGTTTTACAGCTTATAAACAAGACATGTGGTGCTCAGTTTCCAAATGTTTGGAGGAAGGCTGATATCATTCCTTTGCTTAAGAGTGGGAGAATCTTGTTGATAGTTTACATTTTCCATTTATTAAATTTTGATTAGACAGTTACCAAATGACAAAGAATTTACAATATATTTTTCAAAAAGAGAGAACTGATGTAACACCAAATTGGTTTGGAACAAAAATTATATGGGAGGGGGTACTAAGTAGCTAAGAGAATAGTTGTTGATAGCTGCAGCTCTATTTGGGAAAAAAATGACCACATCTCAAAAGAGGTAAGCCGAGTTAAGAAGCAATAGAGGTACTACTGAACAAGTTATTCGTTTCTCACAAAAAAAAGATGAAAGATGGTTTTTACCTGAAACAAATATGCAGCAAACTGCTGTATTTGTGAATTTCAAATCTGCTTCGATTGGATATGGAGAGACATGTTAATCGAAAAGTTACTATATCTACACCTTACTGGCTGCCTCTTTAACTTGGATTAGATCTTTTCTCAGCCAAAGATTTATTAGAGTTAGGAAGTTATAGTTATAAACAAATAAGACAGCGCCTCCCACAGGGCTCTATCTTAAGTCCTTACTTGTTTAATGTCATGATTAATGATGTTTTCGAGGAACTTAGTGTCATGCCAGAGATCCAGGTCTCGCTATGTGCAGATGACCTTGTTATGTGGTCAACAGGTTCAAATATCAAGAACCTTGAGATGGCATTAAATAAAGCTCTAATCAGGCTAACTAAATGGTCAGATGATAATGAAATGTTGATCAATCCTGAGAAAACTACCCTCCAGCTTTTTCCCCATGAGTACCATACAACACTCTATATGCCTAAACTTTAAAAAACAGTCTCTGTTGAGAACAGAAAATTCAACTTGCCTAGGCATTGTGCTAGACTCAGTGTGAGTATTGTGCTAAACTAATTAAATTGGAAAAATTATGTCAAAAAGACAAATGGGAATGTTTTAAAAGAAGAGTGAAACTGGTGAAGAAACTAGTGTTACCTGGAGTGTATCTCACCAGAATGTCCTTGTTAATACTTACAAATCATATCTTCAACCCATCTTTGACTATGGCTCTGAACTCTTGATTACAGCTTTTAATAGTATTTTATCTAAACTTGATGTCACACAATATTGTGCACTCTCTTTGATTACTGGACAGCAAAGTCTACTCCTATAGATCCAATGGAGCTTCAGACCAATATTGAACCCTTATCTGATAGCCATGATAAAACAGCCTTATTTCTTAGGGGAAAAATTGCTTCGAAGACATGGCTTTTATTGGAAAAAAATTATAAACCTATTACAAAGAAATTGAAATTCAATCTACTTTTTTTTTTTTTACAGTGCTGATGAAATTTGTGAGGAACTCAATTTGCCCATTATTTTGCCCTGACTGATTCTTAATGGCTACCCATCTAAAAGTTACTGAAATGAATCTTAAGCTCATTATTCCAAGTAATAAGAAAGTTTTTCTGGGGCAGAGCTAAATCTTTTGTAATTGCGACTATTTATAAAAGATATCCACTCCCTGATTAGCTTCATGTATATACTGATGGATCAGCTGATCCCATTACAGGAGATGCTGGGGCCTTTTGCCAATTTTTTCAATTCAAAAACATGTAGGAGAGATCTCTGCAGTGCTTCTTGACGTCGACGCTTTAAAGTATCCCACTTAGATGAAAAATTGTGTTCTTTATTGATTCCCAAGCTGCAATTCGAGCTTTGGTAAATAAAAAGTGTTTCTTCTCTTCCAAACAAGTTCTTTGTAAAAAAAAAAAAAAAAAAAAAAAAATTTTTTTAGACATCTTATCGAAAATGGGAGAAAAATTGTCCTTCAATGGATCCTAAATCATACTGGGATTCGTGACAATCAAGAGGTGGATGCACTTGCAAAATCAGCCTAGTTTTTGTCATAACACCACTCCCCTTCCATTAAGAAACTGTAAATCTTTGATCAAGACCAAATTTAAGGACATAAGAAAACTTCGATATAGTAATGCTGCTGCTGGCAATAGTTTGGTGTGTCTTTTAGAAGATTAAAACAAGATTACTTTTGATTTACCATGGAAGAACGGCGTTGCCTATTTTCATATGTCGACGGGCCTTGATTACCTCCAATAGCATCTCAATAAAATTGGTGTAACAACTTCTGCCTCACACCCTTTATGTGGGAATGATTCTATGAATGGACGGTATCTCCTTATTTACTCCAAATTAAGGAATGTTTACACTGGAAGCGCTTCTCATTTTAATCTTTCGCACTTATATTGGACAATAAGGCAGCGTATGGCGATTGGCCCAGGCTGAGCGTAGGATAAAAAAATTATCCTCATGCTGAAAGAAAAATTAATATTTTGCTTTAATATGGTGCCAATCACTAATTGTATGAAAAATTACTAAATGAAGTAGCCTGTCCTTTTTTTTCCTACATAAATATATTTCTAAATTTCTTCTGTAGATTGCATATTTTTTACAGTACTAGTACATGCTAATATTCTTGGTCATCCTAAATTTTTTTTTTTTGAGGCTCTGATAATTCAAAATCAATTTCGGCAACTCTTACTTCGTTTAAGAATTTAGAAAATTGATTAAATCTCCTTTCCCATTTATTAAATTTTGATTAGACAGTTATCAAATGGCAAAGAATCTACAATATATTTTTCAAAAAGAGAGTACTGTTGCAACACCAAAATGGTTTGGAACAAAAATTATGGGGGGGGACACTATTGCAGCTGAAATTACTTTTGTTTTGCGCCTACGCGCTTGGATACCCCTAGTGGCGAAAAAAAAAAGACTCGGACCTATGGATCATAGTGTAGAGTCAAGTGAAACGCATTGTGATAGAAGTGGAATTTTAAAATCCATATATTTAACCTTTTGTGCACTATTAGAAATGTTCAAGGGTGCCAAAGGAAGATTTGCGACTTATTGCCGCAGAAATAAATGTGACTGTTTCTGACAAATTAATAATCACAGATTTAAATGATGCAATTGTAACGAGTTACGTTTTTAAAAAATTGACCAGACTTTTTCAAAGATATTGCTAACACGATTATTGACAATCAGAAATATGAGGAGCAACGTTAAATGGATCTGGTAAAAATAGAACGAGTTAAAAATGAATTAAAACTTGCAAAAATTAAAAGCGAAAGTAAGTCAGAAGTGTATGAAAGTGAAGCCAAACCAGATACTATTGATCAAGTAATAAAAAGTATTAAAACTTGAACTGTTAGAATCTTCACTCGACCGGAAGAGTGGAGTTTTCTTTTACTTCACTAGAGCATGCATTCAGTATTAAAGCAGCACTCGAGATATATAACGCTGAGATACTGTTAAATTTATTAGGAGAAAGAGCATCTAATATAATAACTTTTTTAAATTATATAAACTATGAGACAACAAAATCTGTTGTGTTTGGACAATATGAGCCTTCACCACAAACATGCTTAGATTATTTTAGAAAAGCTCCGCGCCTACATGAATCGCATATGCAGTTTGTGTCGTGTTAACAACTAATTTTGAGTATTATTTAAAATTAAGGAAGGTATCTAATTTCAAAACATTAAAAAAATTGATAGTTTTCAATAAATTATTCCAGACTTTAGATAGAGAAGAAGAAGATGCATTTCACATAAGTAAACGCCAAGCAAATAGTTGGGTCTCCCTCCCCCCAATAAAATTAGCTGACGAATGTGATATTTATGTTTCATTACGTGGGAGGCCAATTTAGGAAAGCACAAGTAGCTTTCAAAAAGTAAAACTAAGTTTAAAAATTCTAAATTTGCGTTACAAGTTTTTCTTTCAGACATAAGATTCAAAATTGCTTTTTGTGTAATAAATATCCCCATATTTCTAATTGTCAAATTATTTAAAGATGTCAGTGAACGAAAAGAATTGAACAAAAGCAGCATTGAATAAAACAAAGCCATATGTGCTTTAACTGTTTACAGATTAATTGTTCAGTTGTTAATTGCAAATCAAAAGTATTTTGTTTTTGTAAACATAAGTGTAATAAATGTTTACACTACCCATCAAAGCACAAAGTATATAATTTCTCCTAATAAGTTGTATAAAAAAAAGAAAGTAATGAAATCAGTCCCAAAATCTCGCTTTCCTCTGTCGCTAAAGAGCTTATACCGGCAAGAGAAAGCACTTCTCAAAACAGTAATAAATTATTTGCAACTACCAGTTATATGTCAAGTGGATCCAAAACAATTTTATTGAGCACAGCTAGATGTTATTTATGTGATGATTCAGAAAATTCATATGAAGTGAGAGTGAATACTATTCGATCAAGGTTTTATGGCTTGTTTATAACTAGAGAATGTGTTGATAGATTTAATTTAAAGAAAGAAAAAAAACAAATCTAGTGGTATCTGGATTAAATGATGCATCTTTAAATATTAAAATGCAAGTTACTGCCAAATTTAAAAAAAAAGCTTTGAAAGAGAGTTTAAATGTTTAATTGTTCCCAAATTACTAATGTAACTCCAAGTAAAATATTAAAAGTTCATATGTATGATTTGAGTAATATTGAGTTAGCGAATCAGCAATTTAACATTCCAGGTAGAATAGATATTTTATTAGGCACAGAGGTTTTTATAGCCTATTGAGATCAGGATAAATACATTCCTCTGAATCTAGCTTAGTTTTATAAAATCCGTGCTTCAGATATGTTGTTTCAGGGAGTGTTCCTAATGATTTAAATGAGAATATTCATTGTGAATTAATTATAGAGACAATTATGAGCACTTAGAAAACTATTAAATCTTTCTGGGAAATAGAAAA
The DNA here is from genome assembly GCA_021605095.1 of Caerostris extrusa. NCBI lineage: Eukaryota > Metazoa > Arthropoda > Arachnida > Araneae > Araneidae > Caerostris > Caerostris extrusa. The sequence continues at coordinate 58,125 of BPLR01020222.1, read as the reverse complement.
CATAGAAACGGACATCCCTCCTAATAATGAAACCCTAATTTGTGAAGAACTTTATAAGAATAATTTTTATAGAGATAAAGAAGGAAATATGTGGTTAAAATGCCCTTTAAAGAAGATCCTAAGTATTTTGGAAAATTCAAATATATTGTGCTAAAAAGTTAGATTCCTTATAAAGACGATTAATAAAAGATCGTGATTATTTATTGTTGTATAAAATTTTTTACGTGAATATGAAGAAATGGGTCACATGAATGAATTGAAGAAACTGAAGGTACTTATTATATACCGTGTCGATAAATTTAAAAAAAACTTCATGTCATTTTTAAAGCATCTTCCTTTACAACAAAAGGAAACTGGCTCAATTCTCTACAATACAATGGATCGGTAATACAAGACGACCTTTTTCAATTTCGGTTAGAAGCGCATTTATTCATTTTAGGCAGATATTAAAAATTTATAGAATCATAAATATTTGCCTCAATCAAAAGAAAATTGAAGCACATTTTGTGGAAAGGCAGAATTAATGAATCGGCTAAAACATACGAATTCGTAACTGTCACATACAGAGCAGTTAATGCTCCTTCTTTAATTATGCGCATGCTTACTATAAGCAATTAGCAATAGATGAAAAAGATAACTTTCGGTATCGGCACCTATCCTGGAAGAGTTCTTTCCGGCGCAGATGCAGTAACTGAAGCTATCAGACTTATTAAAAGAATTAACAGAAATTCTGGATAAAGGTGGAATACAGTTACATCAGTGGTGCAGCAGCGGGAATTTTCTGAAGGACAGTGACAAGGCTGATTACTCCTTTTCTCCAGATGAAATAAAAACACTCGAATAATATCGCAACCTAAAAAAGATTGCTTCTCCTTCAAAGTAAAAGTACATTGTGACATGTTGTTAACAAAGCGTACGGTATAGCAAAGATTTTTATCCTTTGGGTTTACTTGGGCCAATTGTAACAAAAGCGAAAATTGTCTTTCGAAAACTGTGGCTAATCAAGCTGGACTGGAATGATAATTTGCCTAAAAAAGCTTGAGGAATTCCTTATAGCTTTAACAACCATTAATGATGACAAGTGTTTGTGAGACTAATTGGCAGCAAATCTCGAGTTGCCCTGATCAAAACTATTTAAATTCTACGATTGGAGCTATGCGCTGCTATCCAAATTAGTTCCACAAAGTCAAAACATCTTTAAAAAGTGATGTATCTCGAACTTTTTTTTTGACAGATTCGAAAATTATCCTAGTCTGGATAATAAATGAGCCGTGTCTAAATGACACGGACACTAAATTTTGATACTCGATTATACACAAGAGTATCAAAAATACAGCAATTTACAAATGTGAAAGTCTGGCATTTAGTGCCTTCTGAAACGAATAGTGCCGATCTTATTTGCCGTGGTCTGCATCAGATAAACTCCAAAAGAATGAATTATAGTGGAGTGGACCACCATTTTTAATGAACAACGAGTATCCCAGAAGACCGGTGTGGCTTGTGGATGGAAATCTTACATCAGAGGAGAAGGATATCATTTCGAGAGAACTAAAGTCGTTGACAGTAAATCAAGTATGTGCTGTGACTCATATTGTGGAGCCTTTTAGATGTTATTTATAGATGTTCTTCATTCACGAAACTCAGGAGAATCATCACCAGGTACAAAAGATTCATTAACAATACAAGAAACCCATTACATCAAACTTCTGGTACTCTAACAATTAGCGAAGTTTCACAATCATTGGGGTGCATAGTAAAAAACATTAAGAGGACAACTTTCATAAAACGAAATTCAAAGTTTGGTGAAGGCTACTTCTAACCCGAACAACAGTGAATTGTTAAATTTGTATCCACTTTTAGATGATGATGGATTATTAAGAGAGGGTGGAAGACTCAAGAAAACTTCCTTTATAACTAAAAATATCCACTAATTATTCCTTCTAAACATGATTTTACCCTTATTGTTACTAATCATTATGATCATGTTTTATATTTTCATGTAGGTGCAACCTATCTTTGATACGAAGTAGATTTTAGATGTAAGAGGTAGAAATACTGTTCGAAAATCATTTTTAATTGCATAATTTACAAAAAAATAAATTTGAGGCTTCCAAACAAATAATGTGGCAACTACCAGAGTGCAACTCCAGCTCGTGTTTTGCATTGTGGTCTTAAAATATGTATAGCCTGAAGAGGTAAGCCTGCAGTGTATAGTGGCCGAATTTTATTGGTGCCAATAGAGAATTAAGAGTGTTTTTCTAATATTTATTTAAGTTTAAGAGTGCAGAAAAAAATTGACAGTTATATGGCTAACGAAGGTAATAAGTGGTTCTTTAATCCTGTTACTCCACACTGTGGAGGATTATGGGAATCTAGTTTTTATGGGAATTTTGTTTTTGTTAAATCTCTTAAATAACATTTGAAACGTAGGGAAAACAATTCTAAGTTACGAAATTTCTTAACTCTTATTGTTCAAATTGAGGCAGTTCTTAATTCTAGACTCCTTTGCCCTCTTTCAAGTGATCCAAATGAGGTTGAAGCATTAACTCCAGCCCATTTTTTAATTGGTTCATCATTAGTAGCATTACCTGAAACTCCTATGAATTGATTGAGCTAATGTTGAGTCATTTCTTGAACCAATTGCCATTATTGGAAAAAATGATCATCAGAATATTTAAATAAGCTGTTAAACAGGCCTAAATTGTCTAAGGGTAAAGTAAGAGTAAGTAAAGTATATAAATAAGTAAATGTATAAAGTAATAATATATATGAAGTAAATGTATAAATAATATATAAAGTATATATAAAAAGAAGGTGATTTGGTGCTAGTTAAAAATCCTAATAATTATTGTCATTTAAAATGGAATTTGGCCAGAATTATCAAAATTCATCTAAGTGAAGATAAAGTAACACGAGTGATAAAAACGACATGAATAAAAAGTCGGTAATTAACATCAACCTTTGCCTAGTGTTAATGAAGAAAATTGATTCTTATATTGTGTATTTTTTGTATGATCAGTGAATAATTAGAGAATTTTGTGAATATTTGAACAAAGTGGTTGAATGCAAACATGTCAACGCCGGGCAATATGTTCGAGCATGGATACCCCTAGCAGCGAAAAAGTGTATGTATGTGCCTGAGTGCGCAGAATCCCTAGAGGTGAAAAAAGTGTTAGTGTCATGCCTGATCGGCAAAAGTAAAATAGCTTAGCCGTGAGTAGCTATGGCTATTAAGAAAGTGTAAGAATAAATGTCCTTGTTTAATTTGCATTATATGTGATTATTTGGATAAGTGAGGCCCAAATATACAGTCCATTGAGTACTTTAGTGCGAGGACAGCTTTGTAAGCTCTTGCATTTCGTTCTTGCCTATTAATCCATTTTGTTTATTTCTGAACTCAAGAGTTATCATTTGTAAAAAACAAATGCCACTCAGGCCAAAAGAATCCTTCGACAAAGTTTAGTGGAACAATGACAAACAAGAAGTATGTGAAGTTACATTACTTTTTGTGCATCTTTGAAAATTAGAATACCAGATAAAATTTTTCAAGTCCAAAACAATTTGTTTACTCATAGGAAATGCTAGGTTGTACCTATTAAACTATTCTTTGCAGCAATATTTGCTTGAAAATTCATTTTTTATTTTAATTGTTTGCTAGTCACTGAATGTATCTACAAACATTATCAGCTTCCGTATTTTCTATTTGGATAATTATTAATATTTTTAGTAAAATAACTGCTACAATTCAATGTAGTTTACATTTGTCTTCAATATACTTTACAAAATAGCATCCCCACAATGAAAAATGATCGCTGGAAGTAAAACCAAAATTCAATATTAAGAACATTTTTAATAATTAATTTAGAGAATTAACAATCTATTGCTTCCATAAGACTTTTTTTAATTAAAGTTACATTCAAACTTTGATAAGAAAAACCATTGTAGCAGTAACAATCCCCTTTTAAATGCTCTCACTAACAAAAAGTATCAATTATTATTTTTAATTAAAAACTCGTGATTACACAGATATTTTACAAGAAAGAACAGATGATAAAGGTAAATTTATGCAATAATAAAAGCTTGGTGAATCGGTGAATAATTAAAGAATTTTGCGAATATTTGAACAAAGTGGTTGAATGCAAACATGTCAAAAATGCATTTTGCATGCTCAAGAGAAATTTTTAAATTAATATGTACTGAGACACATAATACAAGGTATATGGCAAATGATCATGATTGAATGAAAAATTCACAATTTTCTTATCTTATTAAATATATCAAGTTAAAATTGAAATGCCAGTTATGAAAACTTCCACATTCTTTACTAAGCGCATTTCTATTCCTAGCATGTTCTAATCGTTATTTTAGAGTTGGAATTTTTTTCTGAAACTAAGAAATTAATATTTCAATATATTTGTATTCTTCTTTGTCTAAAAATTTTTTTTTTATTCATTAAGCTTTTATTTTTAACTTTAAAAAATATATACCTCACAACTTCCACAGTAGAAGTTGTTTTAGTGACACTACCCACGGAAGAATGAAGAGAAAGCACCCTTGGTTGAACTGGATCAGTAGTGATCTTGATTTGTTCACCCTCTGAAGGAATTGAGAGATTTTTTAAGTCATTACTGACACTTGCAACTTCTGTTTCAGGCAGTGGAGATGGCAAAGGTACAGAAACAGCACCTGTAATGATGTGGATTCAGAATCAGTTGAAATGCAATTATTCGATGAAATTCAGCTATTTATGAAATAAACAAACTTACACGGGTTTTCTTATTACACTTGAAATGCAAGATCTCATTGCCATTAATTTAAAATCTATTTATTTAAAGTAGTATAAAAATGCATTCCAAATTGAGTGCTTCAGTTTGAAGTGAATGGTTGTCTTTAAGCCAACATAGTTACCATTATAAAACGATAGTATGAAGTACTTATTTTAAAAAAACATCAAATAGAATGTGTTTCAGAAAAAGAAAAAAAAAAAAAGAAAGAATCCTATTTAATTTTTCGATTTCCTCTTTACACTGAAATACTTTTTTAATTAAGGACTGAAAATTGAAACCATGAGTTTGGTCCATCCAAGGTCAACTTGATATGCAAAGTTTTTTGAAAAAATACCCTAACTTTAAAAAGCTACAATTACAAAATTGAAGATCCTCTTTGGATAAATTAAATAAAAATAACATTTTTAAAGTTTAATAAATTATAAATGTTCTTGGTGACAACTGCCAGTAACACAAACAATATCCAGTCAATCTAAATCATATATATTTTTTTAGCATAGACTGGTGTTACAGTTTGATAGCTGCAGTTATAAATGTTTCAAGTTCATCAATGTTTATTGGTGGAAAATACAATCTTTTATATTGCTTCAAAGAAAAAAATTGCAGGGAGTTTAATCAACTGATTAAAAGAAGGACATCATTTGTTTTGCAACCATTGAAGCAAGTCACTTAAGCATCCAGGAACAGGGTCTCATGCCCATTAAAAATACTCATTCACTACAATTAGTACATTGTTGTGCTTGCTTGAAGAAATATAAAACAATATACTAACTTTGAAGTGCTATAAGTACTCGGTATTAACTTGTTGTAATTAGTTGATCAGAAATTATAATTATGGATCAGCAGAATACGATCAGTGACAAATGAATAAACTTCATTTTAAGGTGTGAATTGAGAAACAAATGTTTTCTTCATTACAATAAAAAAAAAACATTTTGATGCACAAGGATGAACAAACTTAAATGCATATTTAGATTTTTTTTTTTTTTTTTCATTATTGAAATGTACATTTTTTTTTTATTTTAAAACCATGCATAGTAAATATTAATTTAAAGATAAATCCTTTTTTTTTTTAAATATTTTGCCCACTTTATATAAAGACAGGGTTAGACAAGGGCCAACTAATATGCTAACTAATAAATACAGCAGCGAAACAATCTTATACAAAATAATAGTAATATTTATATTTTTACAGGTTAATTGAATCTACTTACTAGCAAATTGAATATCTGAAATTCTGTCAAATTATTTTTCAGAATACAGCTGTTTCATTAAAGTATATTAGAAAAAAATAATACACAAAATTTAAATAGATAATACCTAAAAAAAATGCACACAAGAAAATAATGACTGACACTTTATAGAAGATGAGTGCTAGTGACCTGAAAAAGTTTGTAATTAAAGTAAAATTGATAGCCATAGAGTTTTTAAATCAGAGAATTCTATTAATTTTCACAAATTTATATTAAAACAAATCAAAATGATATTGCAAACACTTTCATACAATGCTTTGTATTTAAAGAGCTTATAAATATAAATTTAGCCTTCAATAGCAACTTGAATTAAAAAAAAAAAAAAAAAAATTACAAGTCACAGTAATGATAAATTGTTTAAAATTGAAATAAATGTTTTAATAAGCATTACTTTTAACATTATAAAAAAATTTATTTTTAAATAGCATTTTTATTTTTTAATAAATAAGTTTTTTTTTTTTTTTTTTTTTAAATCAGAAAGGTTGAATATATGCATCATACAACATATAAAAAAATGCAACTCTTACTTTTAATTTTTTTTTTTTTTCTTTTCTAAAAATTAAACTACAAATATTAAATATGAATATATATTCATCTGAATGATTCATGAAGAGTATGAAAGGGATAACTTTTAAAAAAGATTTAGCAGGGAAACATTCAAAGTTAAAAATAAAATTCTTACAATCAATTTATGTGGTGGAGCATTAAATAAAAATTTAGGATAAAATAATAACTATTTATTTACCGGTTTATTTATTATAATTAAAACGTAACATGAATCGTCTGTACGGTTTTTATAACAAGTTTATATATACACTGAAGTGACAAAAGTCATGGGTTACCTCTTAATATCATGTCGGCCCTCCTTTCGCCCGGCAAAGTGCAGCAACTCGACGTGGCATGGACTCAACAAGTCGTTGGAAGTCTTCTGCAGGAATATTGAGCCATGCTGTCTCGATAGACGTCCATAATTGTGAAAGCGTTAATGGTGCAGGATTTTGGGCACAAACAGACCTCTCGATGATGTCCCATAAATGCTCGATGGGATTCATGTCGGGCGATCTAGGTGGCCAGATCATTCGTTGGAATTGTCCAGAATGTTCTTCAAACCAATCGCGAACAGTTATGGCCCGATGACATGGCGCATTGTCATCCATAAAAATCCCATCGTTGTTTGTGTACATGAAGTCCATGAATGGCTGCAAGTGATCTCCAAGTAGCTGAACATAAGCATTTCCAGTCAATGTTCGGTCCAGTCGCACCAAAGGACCAAGTCCATACCATGAAAAAACAGCCCACACCATTACGGAGCCACCGCCAGCTTGAACAGTGCCTTGATGACAGTTTGGGTCCATGGCTTCGTGGGGTCTGCGCCACACTCGAACCCTACCATCAGCTCTTACCAACTGAAATCGTGACTCATCGGACCAGGCCACGGTTTTCCATTCATCTAGGGACCAACCGATATGCTCACGTGCCCACGAGAGTCGCTGCATGCGATGTCGTTCTGTCAGTAAAGGCACTCGAGTCGGTCTTCTGCTGGAATAGCCCAAGAAAGCCAAATTTCTCCGCACAGTTCTAACAGACAAGTCCCTTGTACGTCCCACATTGATTTCTGCGGTTATTTGACGCAGTGTTGCTTGTCTGTTAGAATTTACGACTCTTTGCAGACGTCGCCGGTCTCGGTCGTTAAGTGCAGGCGGTCGACCACTGCGCTGTCCATGGTGGGATGTTATGCCTGAAATTTCATACTCTCGGCACACTCTTGACACAGTGGATCTGGGAATGTTGAATTCCCTAACGATTTCCGAAATGGCATGACCCATGCATCTAGCTCCAACTAACATTCCGCGTTCAAAGTCTGTTAATTCCCGTCGTGCGGTCATCATCACGTCAAAACCTCTTCACATGAATAACTTGAACAGAAATGAAAGCTCTGCGAAAGCACTGAGCATTTATACCTGTTCTACGCGATGCTACTGCCATCTGAAAATTTGCATATTGCTATCCCATGACTTTTGTCACTTCAGTGTATAACAGTAAAGCTTTTTCAGGCCACCCTGACCCTATATATATCCCCAAACAATTTCAAAAGCCAAATGGTTCATTGAGTTATTACCTTCCCCTTGCAGCGGCTCGTTTTCAGTGGAAACTTTTGGAAGTTCTTGACTTGTTGCACTTGCAGCTTTTTTCAGAGAACCGGCTTTTCGTTTTGAAGGCACATGCTTCAAGGCTGCAGGAGAAAAAACATTTGAAATGACTGCAAATAGAAAATTTCAATAACAGAAAACAAAACTTGCCAACAGAAATTAATTGCATGAGTTTTCTAAATAGATTTATCCCTGAAGCAATGCAAGTTTTAAAAGAATTTCTAATTTGATTAAATAATCAAATGACAAGGGAAAAAAAAAGCTCATGAAACAATTGAATTGCATTTATGCCATAAGAACTTTGAAGAACCTTAAATAAAAAAAAATCACTTTTTTTTTGTTTAATACCTATAAAATGAATTCATAATACAAAAGATTAAATAATCCTTATATTAAAAATAAAAGTATAAGAATGCTCAATACACTCTCTACCTTTCAACTATAAAATTGTCTTTGGATTGATTTAGAATTATAATGGGTATAACACTACTTAAATGAGAATAACTATTTATAATTCAATACGAATAATAAAACTAACATATTTTTTTTTTTTTTTTTATTGGTTCAATTCATAAGAAACAGAACAAAACTTTATGATATAGAAAAAGAAGCACAACATATTCATATAAACTGAAAATGAACTACATTAATAGTTAACATTTTTAAATAATACTTTTACAAAGAAATTAAAAATTCCTTTCATAACGCCAAAAAGAGTCTGTGAATTCTGATTATATGCTTCCATAGCAGAGTGCAAAAATGATGGTGGAGGGGAAGCATTGCGGTAGAAAATTTTAAGTAACAAAATGAAATGAATAGAGATGACTACATTTAAAAAAGGGGAGTAGAAAACTCATGATACATACCTAAGACATTAGTTACCACACTCTTAAATTTGCGGTTTTTCCAGCTTTAGCAGTCAAGATCCCCCAAAAAAAAAGGACAGGTAAGCAATTCAAAAAAGTAAATTTGTTATAGATCACTGCACTAAAGCTATTAAAAGATGGAGATCGGTCTGCACTCTTTCGAAGGATAAAATGAACCGAAAATAAAAGTACACTTTTATTGAATCGAAAAACAACTAAAACAAGTATAACACCTTGAAGCTTATTCAATATAACAGAATAGATAAAAATTATAAAGCTACATATGGAGAATTATTTGAATTATCAGCTTATAAGACACATTGTCTTCAAACAACAAAATAAGTTTGATTTTGATAAAACCAAACTAAAAATGCAAAACAATGTAAAATTTGCCAAGAAAAATATTAATGCTAAATTAGTTATCTGATCAAAAATTTGCAATTACTGGACAAATCAAATGTAAAAATAGATTCTCTTACTTACTAACCTTTTGACTCAATAATTAAGTTTTGAACCTAAAGATCCCTCATAACATAGAAACATTTTATGAAAGATTCAATAAAATTATATCAATATAAACAATTCATTATTACAGGCACTTTTTAACCAGATAAATTTATAATACATTTGAATCCAATGTTCTAAACAAGAAGAAAAACTCACTTGATGGCATTTTTTAAAAACAGTGTTTGACATAAATTGTAGAAACCGTTGAGCGTAAAAACTGGGTCGATGTACGGAAACTGTGTCCTGGAGGGGAAAAAACACACACAATTTAAAAAAAAAGGTATATTATAATTGTATCATGAAAACATTATCGTACTTAATACTCTAAATATAAATTAGTAATATTATATTCCAATGAGAAATAAAACAAGTGTTCCAGTAATAATTTACACTCTTTATATGGAAGTTTTTTTTTTTTAAGCCAAATAAATTATGTACTCACAATTAAAATTAAAAAAACCTTACATAATTGAAATGGAAAATAAAAGATTGAAATTTCAATTCTAAGAAAGTTTACATCAGAACACGCACGCACGCACGCACACACACACACACACACACACACATAGAACTTCTGTAAGTCAAACTTCAAGGGGACGCCAAATAATTTGAGTTATAGAGTTTTCGACTTATGAAGATTTTGTAAGGAAATATTCGACTTGTAGAGGTTTAGATTCTTTCTAACTTACTTTAAATTAGTGAGGTAAAATAAATAAAAAGTTAAATTACAGAGGTAATAAATATGTTTATTTTTAACTTTACTTATATTATACACTACAATAAAAAAATCAAAATAATTCCAAAACAACCTTAAAATTAAAAATATTATTAAAAAGTCAGTTATTATTTATTTATTTTTCTTTAAACAATTCTATCTATCTATAGCATTATCTAAGCTATGAAGAACAGAAAATTCTTTTTCTTCCGAGTTGCTATTTCATAGACTTGGTTATTCTATTGACTATATACTCATACATTGTTTTCTAAGAAATAATGGCGTGCATTGTCGGCAAATCCTTAAAGTTTGTAACTTGTTTTTCTTCAAGCTATAGAGGTAATTAGTTTCAAATGATCGAGTTGTGAAGGTTGTAAAAGATTGTAAAATCAAACATTGCTAATGTTCGAGATACAGAGGTCTAATTTTTTTTTTTTTTTTTGAGTTACAGAGGGAAAATATAAACCAAAATGGCTTGTGAGGATTGACTAATTATTTCGACTTATAGAGGGTTGAAATTTCGAGTAATGGAGGTTTTGGGGCTTGAAGAGAAGGGAACAAAAAAAATTTTCGAGTTGTGGAGGTTTTCAACTTAAAGAGGTTCTACTGTATATATATATATAAAGAAATTCAATATAATTTTCCAAAATGTGTTTGCTTTTCATAACTAATTGGAATACTAAATTTAATTAATTTATTAAATTTAATCATTTAACTCAATATTCCTAACTCTAAATATCACAAAATACTTTATTTCCATAGCCAATTAATTAATGATATACATTTTTCGTGAATCTAAAAAATTCAGATTATATATTAAAAATGAAGAGCTTCTTTACAGAGAGTAATGCAGGTAAAACTTAGTAGCTCTAGTTTTTAAAATTGTTGAAAATAGTAAAATATATACACATATAACATACATACTCCATCATGTAACATAGATTTAAAAGTATGTTCTAGTTTTTTCTTTAAGTGATAACTTTGCAGAATATCTATTATTCCGAGAAACAGCAGGAGATTTTCACCTTTGGCATTTTTTGCTGGTATGCCACCAGGCCTGCAATGTGACAAAATCATTTCAATAAAGAAATACTAACTAAATAATAAAAACACAAAAGATTATACATTATTAACAAAAGAAACTGAAGATTTTTCTGGAACAAATTTCTTTAATAAAATTATTCAAATGTAATTCTCATTTCAAAAATTTATAAACTTTGAAAAAAAAAAAAAATTTTTAAATCAAATCATTTATTTTAATTAATGTTTAATAACACAATGCTTTACTTTGCAAAATACAGTATATATTATCATAAAAAGGTCAGTTTAATGTACTTTTTCTATGCATAAAAAATTTCTTCAATTTTACCAGAAGGATCTTTTATGTATAAAACTGCCCCTTTTAATAACACATGTAAAGTGGCAAGAGGATTTAACAAGGGCCCCTGTATAAATTTTAGGCCTTATGTGTCAATACTACTATGAATTAAAAATGCAATAAAATTATCAAATGTACATAAAATTTTAAATACATTATTATTAATGATTAAATTTAAAAATAAAACATATTTTAAGAAAATACATTTTAGTGCAAAAAACAAACTCAATCAATAAAAAAATTTTAATACCATTGGTTTTATATATATAAAATCAGTATTTATCTAAATTTTTCCCTACAAAGAAATCCTCAAAACTATATAATTTTAGAGACTTTCAATAAATAGAATCAGTAGTACTGGGTGTGATAAGAAAAAAAGAAATTATCATATTGCTAAAATATTACAAAAAACGGAAATAAAATCATGACCAGAATTTTAGCAAAAACTACATCCTATTACAAACCATAAAAAATGCAATAAAATAATAATATATACAAAATAAATCTAAAAAAATCCAAGACTTAGTGTTCATTATTAAATTTAATTGTATATTAAAATGTAATAAAATTTATTTAAACTCCCTTGATTCTTTAAAGTCTATTGGTTTTTTTAAAAATAGAAATGAAAAAAAAAAAAAAAAAAAAAAAAAAAAAAGGAAAACATAGAACCTATACAATGCAAAAATACAGGGTAAAAATAAAGTATTTCATGTTTATATGATAAATAATAATGCTTAGTAATAAAATACAATTAAAATTATTTTGCTTTAATTACAATGCATATTTCTTCATTCTATGTTAGTTTAAAATTAAAACAATGTTTTCAAAAAAACTAACAGCAAAATGCAATTGCTTCAACTCCATTATTTTATACACTGATGAGTACAATTTCTTAAAAATGGAAGATCAGACTATTAAACATTCAATTTCAGGCTCCAACAGTTTATGTAGCTGTTAAAATAAGTATGAGTGTAAGGTGAAAAGTTATCGGCCTGACAATGAAAGACTACGACTTTCAGTTAAAAAATGATTTTATTTTTCTACATAATCACCCTTGATTTCAACACACTTGGTCCAACATTTCTCCAATATCAGTATTCCTTACGGTAGTGAGAGTCTGGAAGGTTGTGAAAATATTCATCTATGGCCCTCTTAACTTCTTCACTGGATGTGAAGCACTTCCCAGAAACAAATTTCTTCAAGTTTGGGAACAAATGAAAATGTGAGGATGGCTGAACAATCGTACCCCAAATCCCACAGTTTTCCCATCGATGCAGTCTTGTGCACAGGTGCGTTGTCCTGGTGAAGATGACTTTTTTTCTTCTTTAATACAGGCTTCTTCTCGTGAATTTTGGCATCCAGCTGGTCAAGAAGGTTGGAGTAATATTCGCCTGTAATTGACGTTTAATGCAAAAATTCGTGTAAACAAACTAATTGAGAGAACAAGTTGAAACTTGTCATACGAGTAATGGCACATGCACCCAGGAAGGAAGCAAATTTTTGCTGATTGGAGTGCCATCTCGGTGTCAGACCGAAAACTTTACACCTTACCCTCATATTTCTATTCAACTTTTTTTAATCCTTTTATCAAGCAATTTCCGAAATATATTTTCTACGTAATAATTTTTCATGCCCAAAAATATTCATTAATAACTTCTTTATCAACATTTATGAAGAATACTGAAGCAAAGCCATAAAAACCACAATAATTTTTCAATATAATGGATGTTAATTAAAAATCTGAATAGTATACTTTGAAATTAATAATAATTTTAAGTGTTTATTCTCAACTTTAAATTTGAAAATTTTTTACAATATATGCAATTTTAATGTAATTTTTATAAAAATTCAACAAATATGAGAATGAATAAGCAATTCAATATATGTGAATAAGCAATTTGAATTCTAAAAATTAATAGTTTAAAAAAACTAAAAAACATGTTTTTAGAATTAATCAAACTAAAAAGTAAAAAATAATTGTTAACATAGGAATAAAATGACTAACGAGAAAATGAATGTCACCGTTCTAAAAGCGTGGGGATTTGTATGACATTTTCAAACTAACTCTGCATTTCAGAATGAAACTAGTGAAAAATTATAATGATTGATATAGAGCATCCCATGCTTTTAGAACAGTGACATTTATTTTCTAATCAGTAATTTTATTCTTATGTTAACAATTATTTTTTACTTTTTAGTTTGATTAACTCTAAAAGCGTGTTTTTAGTGTTAAATTATTGTAAGAACTGTAGTTTCAGTCCTCCGTACTGGGACCTCATTTAAATATTATAGAATATTCAAATGAGGTCCCGGTACAGAGGACTGGAACTACAGTTCTTACAATAATTTAGTTGTGAGTAAAACAAAGGCTAAATGAGAATATGTTGAGCCAGCCAGAATTCGAACAGGGAATCTCCTGATCCATAGACAGGCGCGTTATTCGTTGTGCCGCTGTCCCACGTAGGTTTGAATGTCTTTACTGCATACTTTCATTCTACATGGGTTAGATTGCTTTTCATAAGTTAAAATAAAATCACTAATCCAGGCGATCCTAATCATGATGAGATAATAAACTTATCAAAATATTTTAGTGTTGTCGGTCCTTGATATGTCTACAACGTTTAAATTAAATATGATTGCTTAAAGTTGGGCAAAATCAAGCCCAAAGATTCAGTTACAAACAAACAAACATACAGGTGAAACTAATAAAAGTGTTTTAAAAACATGTTTGCAAATATCTTACGGCACATCGTCATCATCTTCAAGGATATCTGCCTCAGCTTGAATAGATTCCATAGCAGTAGAAAATGCAGCTAATCTTGTTTTATTGAGTGATTTACTTCTCACTAAACCTGAGTCAGTTTTCCCAGATGTTGGAGAAGCTAAAAGAAGACATTGCATGTGAAAAACTATTAAACTATATTAAATATTTTCAGAAATAACAAAAAAAAAAAATCTAATAAGATTTTTTTTTTTTGTCATAAAATTTAGCAATTTTATATTAAACTCAAAAAGGCATTAACAAAAAATAGTTCATTCAACTAAGACAATGTACTTTAATCTTCCAATATCTAGGATTTAATTTATAATATTTTAAGTTTACAAAATCAAATGTGTCATCATTATATTTGGAGATACATGTGCAACAAAAAATGAATAAAAAAAATAATAATAAAGCAAAAAAAAAAAACTACATAATCATAATAAAACAGAAAAGTGAACAAAATACAAACTAATTCTGATCATGCAGCCTTTAATTATGCAAATTAACAGAAGCATCAAAAGGAAATTTTCTGCAAGTAATTAAAGAAAGGGTGATAAAAAAACAATTGTAGAACTTTTGTGCATGAATGAAATTTCAGAAGAGTTAAAGGAAAAACAAAGGAAAGCATGTAGTGTTAGTGTAAGAAAGTATTACTCTACCAGAAGTAAAATTTAGAAGTTGTAGAAGAAACTCTTCGGATGAGTAAGGTATTTTTCTCACAAAAAACAGGTGTTACTTTCTAAACTGACAGAAAATAATAACAGGACTTAATATTGGAAATGGAACGTTTAAATTAATATTTTATAAAATTACAGAATTTTAAAATATATAGTTAAAAATAAACAATTGTTTGGAGGTTTTACAGTATCAAGTAGCAGGTAAGGTTTTTTTTTTTTTTTAATTCAAGAAACACAAGTTAATAATGTGTTTGCATATAAATTTTTAAATCTGAATGTTAAGAAAATATCATATTTTGCAGTGAAAATTTGGTTGTTGTTATGAAAGAAATTCTCAAAAACACTATAAATTCATGCAAACAAGATTGGAAAAGGATTACTTACAGATGCAATTCAGAAAAATATTTTCAATAAAATAGAATTCAAAACATACATTTCTTTTAAATACATTACAAGTTAAATCAGAGACAATAAATACAAAAGAAGCATGTTTAAAAAAAATATACAAAAACCAGAAAAATATTTTTTTTAAAACATAGCAGACAAAGGGAGATAGATTGATAAATTTAATATGACAAACCTAGTTTTTCCAATATCAAAATATTTATATGCATTACCATTATCAGCATATTGTATAATACTAATTAGCATCATAAAAAGAAGTTACTGTTTGAAATAAAATTGTCGGCATTTAATTATGGTATATAAAAAAGACTTTTTATTTTATTTAGAAAAAAAAAAGTTACTTACTTATTAATATTAGTTTATATAAATAGAAGACAAAAAAATATAAAAGTTAATAAATAATAAAAGAAAAAGAAAATATAAAAACCTGATTCAGATTCATCAGATATTTTACCATCCTCCTCTTTTTTCTGTCGTCTCAGTTCCTAAAACATAAATAAACAAAAAAGTACAAAATTTAATTTCAATTGCAATTTATAAACTTAAAATCACTTTTTGAATATTTTTATAAAAACAACTAAAACTGAATAGAAAAGCTTTCTATTAAAAAAAAATAGTCACATTAATTTTTTTTGTTATTGAGCAACAACCTGTTGCAAGATAAAATTTCAAATAGAAATCAGTTTTAATAGGTTGTCAAACTCTGTAAATAGCAAGCATTCCAATGAATGTGGCTTAATGTGTAATCATAAAAAGAAGAAATCTGAGTTGTTGTTGTTGTGGGGAGGGGGAGGGATTTATTTTGGAAATGCTAATTAGATAAAAATATTTTTTTAAATGTTCTAAACTTATTTAAATATTAATATGCATTTTCAATTTTAATTTTTATGAAATTTCACAGATTTAAACCTTTGCATTGAAAGGAGAGTATTTTTACATATTTATCATGTTAGATGCTTAAATTGTACATTATAGTCTTACTTATCAACTATCATTAAATTAATACATCTTATGTGCAGGCTCAAAACAAATTTATATATATATATATTTGTTTTTTAATGTGGTCAGATTTTTTTTTTTTTTTTCAAATATGACCTAAATTTGTTAAAAGCTTAATCTTTCCTGAAAGAGAAAATTAAACTGCTTCATTTAAACAAGTTTTGAAATATTCAGAATTTTATTACACAAACCAAAAAGTGATACATACTTTTTTTCCTTCTTCGCCATATCAAGATTGTGAATACCAACTAGTAAACTATAATCCATGATTTTGAAGGATTCTAAAACACGACAATCTCTAGTTATAGTTTTTATTAAAGCATTATATTTCTCTGTTTCTAAAAGTATTCCTTCAGGATGACGTTCAAAAAAGTCCAAATCTTTATACGTTGGAGAAGATTTTTCTCTCTCACTTTTGTTAGCTTTTCGTTTGTAAGTACTTCCTTTCAGATCATACTTCTCATGCATTGTTATAAAACTAGGCAAAAGATTGTTCATAACTATAATTCTTACATTCTTCCCAATGCACTGAAATAAAAAAAAAACACATATTTTGAACTATAATCCTTACATTCTTCCACAATACAATAAATAAAAGTAAATAAATGATTGAATATACAATCAAATATTTACTGAAAAAACAGACTTTTTAACATATTTTCAAGGTTTAAATTTAAAAGGCAGCTTTTAATTTAAATTCTTTTATTTTATACATTGCTAAATATTCTTTGCAATGCTGTGAGAAATAATCAAAATACCTAAAATTCTTACTACACTTTAATAAACTGTTGGAAGCTGCCATTTTTTCCTCAAGAGCATCCATTATCACATCTTCAACTACACCACAAAGTGATTTATCAATCTATAATTCAAAGAAATCAATCTGGAGCTTGTTTCTATATTCATCTTTGTTTTATATACATTGTGATTCATTTGAAAATTTTGCACCAAATCATATAACCATATAAAATATGTCATGCATACATTCTAATTTTAAATCATTAAGTTGCTTATATCTGACAAGCAATTTATACAACACACAGCAATTATATGCTGAGATTAAAATATTATAATGCATAAAAAGCAGTTAAAAATATTTCTAAAACAGTTTAAAATATTTCTATTGTAGCTATTGTGCCAATATTTCTTATGATTTTTTTACTTTTTACACATTGAATTAAAACTGTGTGACACAACAATATCAGATGATATTGAAAGTTGAAACATTAAAATGCAAACAAAATTTAAATATTCCAAAATACCAATTAATTGAAGAAAATTAAAATTAAGAAATAAGCAAATGAACATTATATAATTAAATAACTTGCCACAAATAACAAAAAATGTTGAAAATTCTTTTTATTTTAAAATCAAAACACATTCTATAATCAAAAATTCACTACAATTTACTGTTTATGCACAAATGTTTTTAAAAAATACCAACTTACCTGATAACAGAATAAACCATAAAATTTTGGAAGTAATGTTCGAGGATTTTGATTCAAATTCTAAAAAAGATTTTTTTATTATAATTAAATTGACATCATGCAAAAATTAACTTTTATTTTAAAAAGAAACAAAAAAAATTTATTTTAATAATAATTGTTTATAGTATTTTATCTTTTGTTTTTTTATCTTAACTTTAAATAGTTAAGAGGCTAATTAAAATTTTTACTATAGAAAATAATTTAAAATTTAAACACTAAGTTATAACAAAAAAATTGCTACAAGATAATTAATATAATGGCCAAAATATCAATTTTGAAAAACATATTTTCAAGACTCATGCTTCACAATATCAATTTAAAATTAGCATGCAATAATGTTAATAAAAATTACCCGACAGATTCTTAAAAATCTTTTGCTCATCATGGATCTGCTCATTATTTGTCTTTTTTTTCACAGGTATTTAAAAAAAAAACTTTTAGTTAAAATACGTTAAATAAAAATTTAATTTTAAAAAATGTTAATTTAATAATCTTCTCAGTTTTAAAAATATTTTGATTTACAAAAAGGAATCAAATACAATTTTATTATTTTTCTTAAAATTATTTTTATTTATTTATATGGCTGAACATCAATGGCATATTAAATTTGATATTGCAGTGAAGTCAAATCACACAACATTAAGTCAATAAGTCATTGAATGCAATAATTTTTCGAAGAATGAATGACCTTCATAGACAAATGCTTACATTCACCAATGTTCGCTGTTTTTTCAAAATATAAGTACTTACAATCACTGTAAAATGTACTTATTCTTATAATTACTGTAGATAAAGACTTATAATTTACATACATTTCCAAATTTTGCACAAAATACATTGTATACAGCATAAAAAAATTCACACACTCTATATCCAAGTTAGCAGCTATAAATTATTTCAGCAGCAACATACTTCATAAATATAACAACTGAAAATGCTCACCATATAATATCCAGGTAAAAGCTTGGTTAAAAATTCAGCTTCTTTATGCTGAACAGTTTTAATAATAAATTCATCATCCTCAGTGAGGTAGAAAATACTGCCGCTGGCACCTGGATTTGTCAGCTCAATTAAGGGATAATGACACAAAGAAAGCTAAAAAATTGGTCAACAAAATTGAATCTAACATTCATAATAGTTAAGCTTCTGCAAAATTAAAATTTAATTGAAGTTTGAATCAGATTTTAATGCATTATTAAAGTTTGTATAGAAAGAAAAAAAAATTTAATTCAAAATGCGGCACATTGAATTGCATATATTCAAAAAAATAAACACATTGAAATTGTAGTAATAAACTCCAAAAATAATCTCATTCATATATACTAATTAGTCTGATTGAGAATGTCCTAAAAAATGAATAAGGTGTTATTTCAGAATTACATCAAAAATTAGTTTAAAATAAAATGTAAAAATTCATCAAGATTTTAAACAAATGACTTTTCTTAAAAGTTGATTAATAAAAAAAAATAGAATTGTACACATTAAATTGAAAGTGATTTATTATTATTTACTTTTTACTCAATTAGATAATATTTTGAACTTAATTGTGAACATAGTTTAATCTGTTAATTACATAAGATAAACCTTTAGAAACTAGCATTTTCAACATAGAAACATTGCATATAATTAAACTTTCATATTTCATTTTCAATATGTATTATCATTAATAAAATTTATAACTATGTTTAATAAATATAATTTTTAAGAAAAATATATATTTTAAACAATGAATTAGATTTAAGATTTGAAATAATGGAATAAATGGATGAAAAAAAGAATAATTAAATCTAATTTTTTTCTAATATTGAATATGCATATAAAATTTAAAAATATAGCCTTAGATTTAATTACAGTTTAAAAACAAAATTGGAATCTTTTTTAAATATTTAAATCAGTTAAGTAATTTTTTTAAAAAAAATAGTGAAATCTAGTTTAGAAAAAAATTTAATATGTTACATAAAAATGCAGCTTATTAAGAATAATTTAAAAAAATAAGTGAATATCTTTCCTTGGAAAAGAAAAAAAGTTGAAAATATTTTTCTACAGTTATAACAAAAATAGAAGTAGCCATGATAAATAGAACTGCCTTATTATTTTATTTAGTTAAATACAGTATTTAACTAATTATTAAAAAAAAATTTTACATATTGAAAACTATACCATAAAATCAGCTGTTTGTATTCCAAAGAGATGCCTAAAATAACGAAAAGCAACAGGAGAATATGATTTAAAAGTGAATTCACTGTACCGATGTGCTGGAGTACTTGTACTTCCATTCCTAAAACAAATTAAGAAAAAAAAATTTAAGAAAAGGTTTTTAAATTTTAAATAAATATATATAGTTTATAATTTGAAACATTAGAAAAATAGTAAACATTGTTAGTAAATCTTTTACTAACTTTGGAAAAGTAGTTGTTTCTACTATAGTAAAATCCTGAATCAATAAATCTCTTTCTGGCTTTGATGCTAATGAGCTGATAGCATATGAAATTCCAAGTTGAATGGAACCCATAATTTGGGATGTTTCAATCTAAAAATAAAGGTATATAATATAATGTGAAAAATTTTATTTAGTGTTAACCTTATACAATTCAAAAATATTTTTAGAATTAAGAAATAAAAGGAGTTATATAAATAATTAGGTAGTAAAAAACATTGTACAATAAAACAGCCATTAAAAAAAGAAGACAAATAAAAAGATTAAAATTAATTTTTTTTTTTTTTAATTCAATGCCTTGGAAAATGAGTTATTTCTTCTTTTCTTGCAAATTATAAATAATGAGTAAGGAGGATCATTCAACATTTCATGTGTATTTACAATAAGTTACTTAAACACATACTTGTTAAGTTTGACTAATTTACTAAATGCAATTTTATTTCCTTACAATATTGAATTGAAATGCATTGGATTAGATAATATTATAGCATAATTCAATAAAAACACCATTTAGAAAATTGTTTTTATCTCAACATATTTAGCCAGTTATACATATAAATATTATTTCTATCATTTTATTTACCAGGGTAAGCCTAGATTATTTTAAATTATATGTCATATTCACTAAAACTGTATGCAAAAACAAATTTACCAACAAAACTGTACTATAAAATATTCCCTTAACATTTAATATATACTTGAATTCCTTCTTACATTATGTACTTTTAAACATATTTGTTTTAAAGACAGAAAAATAAACATCTTTGAAAAGATAGATTTTCGTAGGATAACATGAAATTTGCAGAAATGTCAACTTTTTTAAATTATAAGAAATTTCCAAACAAATCACCTTAACATTTCTTTTTGTCTGCAATTTTTGAAATTTGCACATATAAAAGTAAAATTATAAAAAACAAATAATAATTTATACCATCAAGTACATTATTATCTAGTGATATAATAAAAATAGAATGCAGCCTACAAAACTATCAGGCAACAAAAAATTAATTTCATACAAATTTCTTTAATTAAGATATTAAAATATATGTGTGTAATACTTTTCTCAAATTTTAAGCAAGCAAGGTTATAGTTGTAGGAATTTTTAGCAGTTTGCCTATATTAACAAAACATATTCTAAAATTCACAAGCTCTTATAAAATTATATATGAGTGAAATACCATTGACTAAAAAACTTTAATTGCCAGTAAAAGGAAATGGAGTCAATTCTCAGTCAGATGTGTTTTCTATAAAAAAATTATGCTGCACTAAATTGTGAAAAATCAAGGCCCTTCAGACTTTATTCTACAATGTACAAATTAATTATAAGAATTTTTTTACAACATTAGTTCAGATATTGACATTTTCATAAAATAAAAAATTAATTTTTTGCTTATCATAGTGACATGTTTTTTTTTTTTCAACATCAAAAAATCTGTATAGTCATACAAATATATGCCCAGTAGTGCGATAATTCTCCACTACTAAGGTGAATGCTGATCATGGATACTTTATAGCATTAATGAATCTATCAATTAATCCCTTAAATTAAAAGGTCAAAAGCATACAAAAAATTTTTAACCTTAAAAACGAATATTTTTGGCTATAATTATAAAAGAATTATTTTTATTTTCCATTGATTCATAATGTGATGTCAAAAATAACCCATATAGATAAGTACAAAAAAAATTATATTATAAAAACCCATTTTATGGTGAAAAAGTTACAAAAGAAGCATAATTTATCTAAAATTTTTAAAAAGCGAACTTCTGTTGGCCAAAGAGAGAAACAAAAGCAAAAAGACGCTTCAATGAGCTAACAAATTTTAACAGTGTTGATCAATTCATAATAGAAAATGATGCAATAAATACTGGTGAGAAGTATTAAAAAAATTTAATATCAAGAGATTCGTAGAGATTCAAAACTTTTATAATGTAGTATAAAATAAATTTATATTTATATCTATATTTTGATCTTTGTGCAGTTTTCTACAATTGGAATGAAACAATTTAAAATACTTATGTTTCACAACGAACATTTACTCCTTTCATATAAAGTAATCACCCCAGAAGTGACCAGGATTACAACAATGATGAGGCAATTCTTGGCCACTTAAAAATTTAAATTATCCAAATTGAGAATATATTTTCATAGAAATATTTTATTGCAATAACACTAAGCAATGGTAATTGCATGACAAATTTGCACACATTAGCTTGAGTATTATTGTAAAATTATTTGAATATTATAAATTGCAATAATATTACAATTTGTAATATACTTGAAATATTGATCAAGAAAGATACATTAAAAATATTATTCATAATACAAAATGTAAAGTTAAAAATAACTATTGGAATAATTCGTTTCTTTAGTATCATACACTATTCAATGCTAATATATTTAAAGTTCTTATATTTTAACTAAGATATACACTGAAGTGACAAAAGTCATGGGATACCTCTTAATATCGTGTCGGCCCTCCTTTCGCCCGGCGAAAGTGCAGCAACTCGACGTGGCATGGACTCAACAAGTCGTTGGAAGTCTTCTGCAGGAATATTGAGCTATGCTGTCTCGATAGACGTCCATAATTGTGAAAGCGTTAATGGTGCAGGATTTTGGGCACAAACAGACCTCTCGATGATGTCCCATAAATGCTCGATGGGATTCATGTCGGGCGATCTAGGTGGCCAGATCATTCGTTGGAATTGTCCAGAATGTTCTTCAAACCAATCGCGAACAGTTATGGCCCGATGACATGGCGCATTGTCATCCATAAAAATCCCATCGTTGTTTGTGTACATGAAGTCCATGAATGGCTGCAAGTGATCTCCAAGTAGCTGAACATAAGCATTTCCAGTCAATGTTCGGTCCAGTCGCACCAAAGGACCAAGTCCATACCATGAAAAACAGCCCACACCATTACGGAGCCACCGCCAGCTTGAACAGTGCCTTGATGACAGTTTGGGTCCATGGCTTCGTGGGGTCTGCGCCACACTCGAACCCTACCATCAGCTCTTACCAACTGAAATCGTGACTCATCGGACCAGGCCACGGTTTTCCATTCATCTAGGGACCAACCGATATGCTCACGTGCCCACGAGAGTCGCTGCAAGCGATGTCGTTCTGTCAGTAAAGGCACTCGAGTCGGTCTTCTGCTGGAATAGCCCAAGAAAGCCAAATTTCTCCGCACAGTTCTAACAGACAAGTCCTTGTACGTCCCACATTGATTTCTGCGGTTATTTGACGCAGTGTTGCTTGTTTGTTAGAATTTATGACTCTTTGCAGACGTCGCCGGTCTCGGTCGTTAAGTGCAGGCGGTCGACCACTGCGCTGTCCATGGTGGAATGTTATGCCTGAAATTTCATACTCTCGGCACACTCTTGACACAGTGGATCTGGGAATGTTGAATTCCCTAACGATTTCCGAAATGGCATGACCCATGCGTCTAGCTCCAACTAACATTCCGCGTTCAAAGTCTGTTAATTCCCGTCGTGCGGTCATCATCACGTCAAAACCTCTTCACATGAATAACTTGAACAGAAATGAAAGCTCTACGAAAGCACTGCGCATTTATACCTGTTCTACGCGATGCTACTGCTATCTGAAAATTTGCATATTGCTATCCCATGACTTTTGTCACTTCAGTGTATATAACATGAAGAATGTTGAATATTTTTTAAACTATACATCAGTTAGAAACAAACTATTAGGATAATCAGTAAAATGCTATTTAGAGTAATCAGTAAGAATAGTCAGAGATAAAATATGCCTCTCATTAATTATTGCAGTTATTATTTTGTTGTTTTATTCATCCACTTAATCACTTTGCACAAATTGTGACAAAGCAGTAACTATTTACCATATAAAATACTTGATTCATTAATAATTATGGTTACGTCAGATGTGAACGATTATCTAGGTTAGGGAGAAAAAATTAGCAAGAACTATCAATATATATATTTGCTGTCTCAATTTTATATATATATATATTTGCTTCTCATTTTTATTTCATTTATAAAAATTTAATCAATAATGTTATAATAAGTTAAGTTAAAAATATTACAAAACTATATCACACCTTTTATAAGTGATTCGACCTTCCTCATTCACTCTTCTGTGACCTATTTTCCTTTTCTTGGCTTTCCGGTGATCAACTATACCTGGAGTCACAGGCGAAGCACTAGTAGGCGTTTTAGGACCAGCCATAGCTTGATTCTGAAATTCTTGAGCTGCTGAAACCTTTATAAAAAAAAACATCATTTCTAAACTTGATTTCTTAACAAATTAATAAAAATATAAATTACACTATCTATAGTATGAATCTTGAGAATTCAAAGGATTAATTAAATAATCTGATAATGAAATGATAATTAATCTGAACGTTAAATTTAATAAGACATTTCTTTAAAATTATGTGCAACATAATGATATTACTACATGCTTGTCAATGTGTCAATTTTGAAAAACTATACAAATTTCTTTAATTCTATTAAAATACATTAAATTATATTTAAAATTACCAAAAGAACCTTTATGGAAGTCTCTTTCATGTACTGTTCAAATTATATTTGAAATTACCAAAAGAACCTTTATGGAAGTCTCTTTTATGTACTGTTTTCTGCTGCTCATTATTCTGTGTGTTTTATACATATATATCAAATTGAAACTGTTTTAACAGTTAAACATGTTGCATCACATGTGACACAGACATAGTACAGTTATATAGTACAAAAATATCAAATAAACCTATTATCAGAAGAATATAAAACAGGTTTATGGCCATGGTACAAAGAAATGACAATTTGAAAAGTCATTTTTTTTTTTGTCAAACTTTATTTTACTATTAAAGAATTAGTACTTAGTGTTCATCTTATAGCAATTATTGTATCTATTATATAAGAATTTAGACTAAATACAGAAAAATGTAATTTAATTGCAAATTTTTAATTTAACAAGTGTTAAAATTTGTTATTTTATAAAAATTCTTTGACATAATATAAAAATAAATACATTAAAAAGTACCATCAACAGAATTTTCAATGTCACATGATGTCATTAGTATTACATCAGAAATACTTATAAAAAATTAGAAATAACATTGAATTCATTTGCAGAACAGAGTGTTACTTTTCAGCAAACAGCAAATGAAGTGTTGCCACATTATCGGCAATTATATGGAAAATAATGCCAATGCTTCGTTCAATCACTGTAAATTCTTGCCATTCTCACTCATTTTGCCTAATGCTTAAGTTACCAAAAAATTATTTAACACCAATTTATTGATTTAAAATATTTATACTTTTATCGATTAGATTAATTTATTTTGAGGACAAATTTCATTTCAAAATGAAAATTTTATTATTCTAGAAATATATCAGCCTAAATACCTATGCTCCCAAATATCACAGGAAATTCAATTTTTGAAAAATTCTTGGGACTCAAAAAAAGTGCAATTTGCAATTACTTTTGAATCCAAACAAAAGTGTAAAAAAAAAAAAAAAGTGTTAACTATAAAAGATTTTTCATTTAGAGTGAAATCTTTAACATAATTTAAAACTATAGATTTTTTTATCTAATTAAAACTAATACAGAAAAACATGCTTCAAAAACTAAGTAATTTGATCAAAAATGCATAACTCTGAAACATATTTTCAAAGTAATCATTAAAAATAGCTTCTGGTATTAAGTAATATCACAATTTAAAAAATTCTTGTTAATAGTTATTCATTTATATCTTTTACTACTTTACCTAACTACATAGATTCCCTACATACCTACATACTGTACGACCTACATATTCTATTTTTATGTCGGTATACATTTCTGCCATTTAATAATTACTTATCTTGTAATATAAAAGCTAACATTTTTATTAAAATCTTGTATTATATAAATTAGTAATATGGTAAAAGATTATATTTAAAATGTAGAAAATGTTTATAGGAGCTTTTAAGACCTGTCCACAATGCATGAATATTTTTTTAACATTAATTCTAAACTTATATGAAATATTTGTAGAAAAGCTTCTATTAGATTAATAACATGAGAGTAAATTAAATCTTTTTTCCATAATGCTATTTCATTCCCTACTTAAAACTCATACTTTAACATATTAGACCTTGTAATAAATAAAGCCTTTCTGCATTATCTACTCAACATTTGCAATTTATTATAATTTTTTTAATTTAAGCAAATTTCAATACAGGAATTAACGAAAAAATCTAAAATGCTGCCTGATATTGTTGTAAAATAATAATAACTACCTAGCTCAGGCTTTTATAAAAACAAAGTACTTTAAAGATTGTAAATGTAATGTCCCCATTGTGCATGATATTATGAAATTGCCCTATATAAGTTAATAATACTTAGATAAATTATATAAAAATAATAAATTACTTACATCTAATGGAGGAGGTTTAGTTTTCTTTTCTGGGTGTGCATCTACAGAAAATTTAAAGAATATAAATCAAAGTGAATAAGACATGTTTTATAAATAATTTAATACTGAATAATCTTTTGAAAATCAGTAGAAAACATCAATTGCATCAAAATATTTATTGTTGTTGTTTCTTATACCTACTTGGTAGATATCTAAAAAACCAAACCCATGAACCTGTATGGTTTCATGGTTGAAGAGAAAAGGTCAGTCTCTGTAGTGATGGAGCCCCATAGGTAGAAGTTTGACTTGGCTCCATGACGCTGACTTTTTTTATGGGGTAAGGTTGTAAGCCCAACATTCTACAGTCATATTAGACAGGGACCTATGCCTTAAAGTGGATTCTGAACTACTACAAACATCTATGGCATCGCGAGACTCGAACCCAAAACCTTCGGCACCGAGCACCAGAGAGCTTGTCACTGCCATTCAGACCCAAAATATTAATTAGATATAATATAATATTTCCAATGTCTCAGTACTGAATACTTTAAAAAAATTTCAGATTTTTTAAATTTTTACATTTTCTCTTTATTTAAAAATTAGCTATGGATTCAATTTTCGGAATATTTTTTTTTAAAGATAGGATCAGTATGGTCTGCTTCTGCTACAAGTATAATATGTTCCAAAATAAAAAGAACAAAATGAAAATTCAAAATATTAAAATTAATTACGTAAATATAAATATAATAATTATTATTAATGTTATTATTAAAGGAAGTTGCAGATTTTGCTATTTTCCCAGGGTCTTTTATAAAATTGCAGGAGTTTTAATATGATACTTTAAATCACTTTTAAAACCACGAACAATTTTGATGTCTTTCCTAGAAATAGATTGGGTTCTTTTTTGTAACTTTGTGAGATGAAGTAATCTGTATAAAATTACTCTTTTTATATCACTTAAACAACTTTTCCATAATTCATAAAAGGTATAAAAACATTATATTCCATATCTATAGTATAAATGATTATATAAGATAAAGAGTTATACCTTATAAAGCCTATATACAATTAATTTTCAAATTAAATGCAAATGATAAAATCCTGCCCATGAACTTTACAACGCACTTTAATTCCCACAAGTTACTAATTATGAATACATATTATATTTTTAAAAGATATTATATACCAAATTTTAAAAAAAGAACATATCGTGATAAATAAGAAGAAAAAAAAAGCTATGGATTCAACTTTCAGAATAAACATTTATTAAATCAGCTTTTCCTTTTATCTTCATTTTAAAAAATAAAATTGAATCTATAGATTTTTCTACATTATTTAGTATTTAGTTGAGGTTTTTTATCAATTTGTCTTTCTTAAAATTTAAATTTAAGAAAGTAAGTAGTAGATTTAATTTAAGTAAATAGCTAAATAAAAATTAGTAGAAATTAGTTAAAAATTAAATTAATTAATTAAATTAAATTAAAATAAGTAGTTAAATTTAAGTAAGCAGATAAATATTAAATAACTAATTTAACAGAATACACAAAAATTCAATAAAAGAAAATTAAGTACCTTTAGATGTAGCCTTGGAATTTGTATCAATATTTTGTTCTGTAATGACTGTAAAAGCATATGTATTTAAGAATATACGTAAATTATTATAAAAATAAATAATAATAATATACATACTATTAAAATGCTAATTAACTTACTTTTAACTTTCAGTTGTTCTAGTTAAAATAACAACATAAATTTTAATAATTAACAATTTCTAAATAGAAATACAACACTTAAATTTTTTCTTTTTTTTTTATTAAGTTTTAATAAAAAAATTTATATCAACTACATAATATTATGATATAAAATAATTTATATACATTTTCTTTATTTTAGCAAGAATTTATTTTTGTTTTATAGTTGGTTTGAAAATTAAAATGCAAAGAGTTCAATTTAAATTTTTAAAAAAACTTTGTCAAACAAGATTATGGAATAATTTTTATAATAAAAACCTTGAAATTAAATTATATATAAAAACAAAACTATTTAAGGAAAAAAATTACCATAGTCTTGTTTGCTTATAAATTGGACTATAAAATTATTTAATAAGGACAAATTATTTAACCTTTAAGCTGTTTAAATAAATGATTATGCATAGATATACTTCCAAAGACACTTGATTAAAGAAAGGAAAAAAAGAGGCAATAAAATTATACAAAAAAATATTTTTACATACAATAAAAAAAAGAATATCCTGCTATGCAAAGCAGCATGTGAGCATTCAATTAAGATAAATAATGACTAAAAGAGGAAATAATTTTATTAAAAAAAGAAAATAAAAATTTAAAAACAAGGAAAATATATATATATATATTTTCAAGGAAAGAGAACTAAAGGTTGAAAATTGGTAAAAGTAAAAACATTATAAAACAATGGAATAAGGCCCATAGATGATGTTAAAAAGCATTTATGCATAATATTGAATACTTAATAAAACATAAAAATTTGCTCAGTGAAAAATAAAAATATTTGAAAAACATTGACAGTGTCAATTCTAATAATTTTAGCACTTCTATAATAAGAAATAATAAAATGGCAATCTTAATTCAATGATGAATCAATTTCTAATTATAACAAGATTAATATCCATATCTTATTATCTATAACTCGAGCAAATGATTTTAACATTTAAATAAACTCACAAACATTTAAATAAAATCAATTGCTCGAGTTATAGTAATAATGAGTTTCCTCCTTTTTTAAAAGAAACATGTCATAAACAAGAAGTGAATAAAATATTATATTAATATAATATAGGGAAGATAATCTCTAGAAATAGAAAAAAAAAAAATATTTCATTGCAACAATTAAAAAGGTTTTTAAAAACATATGGATATTTGAAAGAAACAAAATGAGCTCATGGCTAATATGACCTCCGTCTTAACTTAGGAAGAATTCACTGACTAATTTAAAAATTCTCTAGATGAGAAAAATCTTCCATGCAATTGTTTTTTAAATTTAACATATAGTTTTCAATTCAAGACATGTTCTGTTCCAGTATTTCTATCATAAATGAATTCTAATATCAATTAAGAACAAGTTTTTTACTTGTTACACATTTCAATGCTTTCACATATCTATTTTTAAATGATTAAAAATATATAAATTTGTATAAACATAAAAAATTACATAAATACAATCTCAAGATATAAAGTTTTCTATATAACGATAATAATATTTAACTATTTCTCAAATTACTTTCAAA
Source organism: Caerostris extrusa (assembly GCA_021605095.1). NCBI lineage: Eukaryota > Metazoa > Arthropoda > Arachnida > Araneae > Araneidae > Caerostris > Caerostris extrusa. The sequence continues at coordinate 28,059 of BPLR01020222.1, read as the reverse complement.
CTAAGGAAAATATTTTAAATAGGCTTATACGATCTTTACCAGGAAATAAATTTATCTTTATCTATATTTTTAAACACATGAATGATTTTGATTTGTTTAGATAATACTTCAGCTATTCTTTTTACAGTAAATTTTTCAATATTTTTTTAATCTAAATAATCTTAATTATATTCTAAATAGGAATTAAAATAAATGAAAAAGAAAAACTATCCTACAAACAAATTTTATTAATTTAAGATTGAAATTTAAGCTCACTATCCAATTACTTAATTATAAAAAGTCATATTTTGATTAAAAGCAATAGATCTAAATAATGACTAAGAAAAAATAAGATAACTGTTTCAACAGATTTAATATATCTATCAATATTCAAAACAACTAAAAATTAAAATGAATTTTATATTTAAATGTTTTCCTTATAATTGTAATTGATATTCTTAAAACAAGTTTAAATCTTGTCCCTTCAATTTTTATCTAAACAGTATATGACCTAAATAACCTAAATAGGTTACAAGCATAAAAATTAGATATATATTATTGAGACACATGTGATTTCCAAATAGAGAAATTAAATATATTATGACATAGAAAAATAGTTTAATTTTTTTTTTTTTAACTATTTGAAATTTTAAATTTAGACAAATATCTGAATTAAATATCACTTAAATCCAAAATATTTCCATATATATTAACTTGGCATATTAAAAATATCTCATTTGAGCATGGTAATTTAATAACACCGTAATAGAATAGCTTTAAATTAAAGGAAATAATAGCATTATCAAATTATTAGTAAACATTTCAAAATAATATTACATGTCACAAATAAAATAACGTAAGAAAAGTCACAAAATGGAATATACAATACATATATTGTATATTCCATTTTTCTTCTTATATATATATAAGGAGAAAATGATGAATTTGATTACAAACTTTTTGAAACTTACCTGTTGAACTGTTATTGTCATTAGCCGTCGGTATCTTCATTTTATTAACCATCTCACTTGAATTTTTGCAGTAAAACTGGATTTTATATCTTGGTCCATAATTTTATTCTTTTTTTCTAAAAGAATTAAAAAAATTTTGGGGGTTACAGTTTATTTCCTCGTGAACGTAAATTGTTTTTATCCTTGAAATTAAGTATCCCAAAACAGCATTGAAAATCTAAAAGTAAATTGCATATTACTTTAGAATTAAACACTTCGTAGTCAAAAATCTTATTCATTTCATATAAATACACACTATGTCTAAAATAGCACAGTGATTCATTATATTTCGTATCGTCTAAGGGGGAGAAAATCTTCACTAAATTAGTTACTGATTTTCGTTCTTACTTCTTATTATTAAATCTTTATTCGCGGAAAATATATAACAATTTAAAAACATTAATGTCTACCAATACATACATAGAGATTGCAAATTGCATAATAAACACACTCCAAAACTGTAAACAAAATATATTACATGAAGACTCGCACAGAGTCATTAGCTACAACTAAACACAGCCAACTTGCAACTTTGCGTTTCGTCAGTGAATCTTGTTCACGTGAGTAAATCTGACTAATAAGGGTAAAATCTCGTTTATTTTTGGTCCATTCGAAAGACATGAAAAATTAAAATTCTTTATAAACAAATTTTAGGGATTCTTATCAAATTCAAATAAGTTAGATTGCATTTCAGATGATGAAAAAGATAATTTAGTTTTGATTTATGCCGTTCACATGAATATAATCAGAAAATAACCCTTGCAAAGTACTCCCCAAAAAAAATTCTGTTTCATTATTTCCAACATTTATGACAAAAACTCGTTGTTAAACTAGTCAATAATTTTAATATGACGACAATTCGCACTATTAACTTTAGATAGACTCATCGGTAATATTATTTATTCAAAAATATTTTTTGAAATCTGGCAATAGAGAATTAAAATAGAAGTGTTTTGTTTTTTAAATTGTTAAGAGTCATTTTGAAATTTTGTGTACATTGAGAATTGAGTTCATGATATAAATTACTGAAATGGCTGCTGCTACTGAAGATTTCGATCAAGTAAGTCATAAACATTTATTCATCTCAATTTAGTATAATATGTTTTAACCCAACAGACAAAATTCTTAACCTTATGGGAGCTAAGTGTTTACGTATTGCAAAAATGAACGAAATGTTATTTACTCACTTTCAGAACAAATTCGTTTTTTAATGAAGGAACCAATCTGAATACATCTATAAGACTTGTTTGGAAATTTCATATATTTGGTAGTATCTGTAAATGATAACTAAGGCCTTCCTTATCCAGCCATCAGTAATATTCGGCCTCTAAAATTGTGCATGTATATATATATATCCTTTATCTAAATAAATCAATTACTTGTATTGACAAAAAAAAAGGGAACTAAAATGAAAATGGAAATACAAACTATGTTTGATAGAATATCTAGCTTTTAGGTGATTTAACCGATTTAACTTTCCCTAAGCTAAAGAAAAGCTATCGTTTTAATTGTAAAAGCATTAGAATGTTCAAAAAGTTTGAGGCAAAAAAAGACGTTGTACTGTGAATGAAATGTCATTTTGGCATTTTACTGTTCCTTGAAATGGAAAATTCTATTGCATTAGTGATAAGCGCAAGAGAGAAACAACGCAGAAAATACTAGAACTAATAATAATGAAAGTAAAGTTGAGTGTTTATTACAATATAAATTGGTTTAATAAGCTGAAATCTTTTGACAATAAAAAATCACCAGATATTGAGCTGGTTTCAAAAAGTGGATATGTTAAAAATAATATTGCATTATTCAAAATTAGTCACCTGATTTCAAAGTTCCATATTTTCAAAAATAAACGACACAGAATGATAAGTAATGCAGGAATACTAAAGAAAAATATGGAAGTTTTATACTGGGGGCAATAAATGATAAGGGTGTTCGTTGAGCAGAACATTTTTTGCGTGCTGTCATTTGTGCAATGTGGGTTAATAACTGTTCAGAATGAATTTCATAAAAAAGTACCTAATTAATTCATCTATGGCTCTGTGTATCCAAAAGTGATATCTAATTTGAGAGCAGTGGGTGTCTTTGTAGAAAGTAAAGTGTAGAGCAACCAGTTATACCTGCTGAAAATGTTGAAAAAAGGAAAGTTACTTTTCTCTGAAGCACAAGGAAATCGACTGTTAATCCCAGTCAAGAATTGGATCTACTTCAGTCTAATCATTTGCTGAGTATTGAGGTTCAAATTGTATTACAAGCCATGCAACTTGCAAGCACTTAGACCTAGTGATAGCAAATGTCAATTGAATTTTTGTTTCCACATGCTGGAGACTATGGAAGTGAATGAGTTTTGCACCTGACTTGTTTTCAGTGATAAGGCCACTTTCCATTTGAGTGGGCTAATAAATCAACATAATGTGTGTGAGTCTCACTAATCCTCACAACTGGATTGAACAGGATAACACAAATGGTATTTTATTACCTTAAAATTAGTTTCTCTTTAGAATCTTTGCTCTCTTTTTTTTTTTTTTTTTTACATACGCATTCAGATGGAAGAAAATGTATCGGTTGCTTGTTAAATTCCTAATTCAGTAATGCAATAATTCATAAGATACTTTTGAGTGAAGCAAGAAAGCAAAAAAAAAAAAAAAATACAAATGCGTACAAACTTAGTACTAATGTACAAGTATCTTGTTTAGCAAAGAATTCTGAGACTAGGTTCTGACATCGGCTATGCATTTCAAGTGTTGCTAGATAAAATCACCAAGTAATTGGCTTCACTTAGAATGATTATGTACTGAAATATACGTGGAAAAAGAGGCATATCAATTTATCTTGAATAGGGAAATCTGAAGCACATTGTATGTTAAACAGCAGATGCATCTCTATTGAAAATAAAATAAATAGAGATGTTACAGCTGACAAAAATTACTTTTGTTGAAATTGTTAATTTTTGACAACATTGAAAAGCTTAACATGAAAATATTAACAATTTTTTCTTGTGAGCAGGATTTTTTCAAATGTTTATTACATGACTTTAATTCCTGTGTAGCCTATTAGAGAATGCTACACTATTTTGGCCTTTTTTTTCCCTCTCCCCTTCGGTATGTAGAATTTTAAACTAACTCAAGCTCTATAACTCACGTGATTTCAGTAATAAGGGAAAAAAAAAAAAGTCAATTATTAACTCGATTTCTTATAATTCCAATGTTTTCATAAAATCATTTTGTTTTTAGAAATAAAAAAATCAGTGAACGGAAAAAAACAAATGATAAATATTTTGATCAACTAAAAAAAAACTGGCAAGATTTTTATTTCTCTAAAATCAAAATATGACTTCCAATGAAATATTTTTCAAATTAATATGCTCATAAAAAGATGCATGAACAATGTGCTCAAATAATTAACCTGTAATGCTGTATAGTTTTTAACTAAAATGAATGAATGCAAATGTGCTTTTATCTTACATTTTTTTCAAACCTATGTATGTATATTTGAAATTCTGCAAGTCCTGTGTAAGATTTTATATTTCTATTTATTTATTGTATTTTATTTATTTTTTAAAATTTAGTTTGAAGATGATCTTCAAGAAAGTCAAGAACCTCAAACTGGTGATAAAAGAAAACGTTTGTTTTCAAAAGAATGTAGGTATAAGCAGATGTTCCCCTTCCCCAATTCTGTTTAACTTTGTATAAATCTAATTTTGTCTTCTGAATTTTTTTTCCAGATTTTTCTCTGTCGTATAAGATATTTAACAAATTTGAAAAAAAAAAAAAAAAAGCTGAATTTAGTAGAATTTTCCTTTGCTGTTTATATTCATTATTGCTTAACTATATAACTGCAAATGTTTTTAAATCATTGCAATTTTCTATTCTTTTCTCCTTAATCAATTTCTCTTTCAAGTCATCAGTTAATTGACAATTATGAATGAGAGAAGATATGAGAATATATTGTGTCATAATTGCTTACTTTATTATGTTGGAACAGAAACAAAGTAGTCCAATTAAATATCAATGAATGAAATTGAAAATATCTAACTTGAGATGTATTTCATTTCAATAGATTTTGCTTTTCTCAGTATGATCGTGGATGGGTGTTAAGCTAAAGAAGAGTTTAATTTCATTTATATATATATATATATATATATATATAGTTTAAGCAATTGCTGTTTGTCATATGACATTTATCATATTGTGACAAGTTTATGTGTAAAAAAAAATAAGTTATGGGACAATGCAACGTTAAATCAAAAATTTTGAGTTAAAAAATTGAAATCTTTATGTACATTTTGCTTGTTGAATTACCAATAAAAAATAATATTTGAATAAACTGGCTTTTCTCATGAAAATAACTGTAAGAAGAAATCATTTTTATTTAAGCTATTAGAGAAATACATAAACTTTTTATTTATCTATTAAACTGCGTTTTCTAGTGCGCTGTATGATGTATGGATTTGGCGATGATCAGAACCCTTATACAGAATCAGTGGATCTTTTAGAAGATTTGGTCATTGAATTCATTACTGAAATTGTAAGTATTACACAAAGTAAATGTAAAATTTCATGGGGAATATCCATAGTGATCCCCGCCACCAAGTTTTGGCTCAAAATTAGTGTGCGCTAAGGTAAATAAATAGTAGTAACTTTGGAATAATCATTCTTTGTAAACTTTGTGACTGTTTAACTTCTACTTGGGATTTCAATACATCCAGACCAAAAGAAGGTAAATCTGAAAATGAAATGAATTATAATAGCTGGTTTAATTTGTTAGCTAAATGAGTGAATAAAAATGTATAACTGAATTAAGCTTTGTTATTATATTTGTACTTATATGCATTTTAAAGCATAGGCAAAATGTGTTCATGTTATTATTTATTCATATTTCATTTCAAAGTTATTACTATTTATTGGCAATTTGGTTCCAAAAATTTATACTCGATGGCAAGACTCACTATGGATATTCTCTCACAAAATGAAAGCAGTAATCTATTTTTTTATAAATTAAGTTTATATATATTTTTTTTTTTTTAAATGGTATAACTGTTGTATTGCATTAATTACACCCACTTTACCTGTGCTTATTTAAATTTAGCTTTATTTTTAAATAGAAATGTGAATCATTATCTTTTGTTATTTCATAATTTAAAAAAAAAAAAAATTATCATTTGCATTGATTATCAACAATGTTTTTCCTTTAGTTTCATTGGTTTTTTATTGCTTCTTAAAGTTGATTTCCGCAATTATTCCACCAGTTTATTCTTGAAAATAATGTGCCCTCTAGCAATAAACTAATTTTTGGTAGCGAAGTTTCCTAATTATGTATTTATTATTCATTTCTAAAAGATAAAAAACAGCTCTTTAATTACATAATAAGTTAGTATTTTTGTTTCTGGCATTAAGTACAAACTAATTTAGAAAAGTATTTTAAAAGTAATCATTTTTAAACATCACCAATGAGGTTTTTTTTACAATTACTGTTACGTTTTTTTAAATCCAGATGCAGAAATTCAAGTAAAGTGTTCAGCATTTTTTAAGGTTTTCGGAAGTTGAAATCTCTTTAAAAAGTTGACTCCTTACTCTTTTATAAAATAATTTTTACTTTTCTAACATTCTAGAAATTAATGTTAAAATGAAATTTAAGGAGGCAATTCAATTGTATCCTCTATAATAGTAAATGTAATCAAGACTGACTGCTTGAGCAACAAACCAAGTCAGTGTGGAGAGACATTTGTCAGCACTGAGATCTATAAAAAGCTATCTTGTATCCACATTGAAAGATCTTATACAAGCTATTATATTATTAAAAGAAAATAAGATTTAATGTATTACAAATATAGCATATTTATGTTTAAAATGTACAATTTTCATTTGCTTGCCTTTTTAGTTATTAGTTTAGTACCGTTATAGTTTACAGAGTATATGTGTTTTTTGTAAGCAAATTTAGAGTACTAGAATGTTTTTGAAGTAAGTGCAAATACTACACCATTAAAGTTGTCAATAATATTTTGCTATAAAAAATGTATTTATATTAGTTCACTAAGAGTCATTGGATTTATTTTACACATTCTTCTAAATCCTTTAGTAAAGTTAAGTAGTACATAAAATTACTGAAAAGAGTCATGGTTCTGCATAAAAAATTCAACTTGGGAGTCAGAAGGTTTTCATCACCTTTCTTTGCTAAAAATTATTTAAATTATATATCTAAAACCATTTATTTATATTTCAATATATATATAGATATATATTATTTTCTGTTTCTGTATTAAAATTTCTAATTTATTCTGCTCTTAAGAATTGTAAAAATGTAAGATACACTTCTCTTTAAAACTATTTATAAAAGAGTTGAAAGTCGGATTATAAACAATTCCTTCAAAAATATTTGACTTTATAGTCCTCAATTCTGGTTATATCTAATTTTACGAACCTTGTCCTCTAAATATACCACTTGTTTCACCTTTGTATCTATCACTGCTTTGGAATTATTCCATTTCAAAATTAGAATGACCTTTCAAAAACATTTTTTGCTGACATTTTTCTAACAGGTCTCTGACATTTTGGTTGTAGAATTAACTTTTGGTGTAATAAAAGAAGGTATAAAGTATAAATGCTGGAGTTAATTATTACAAGTAATTATTCAATAAACAGGATAATTTGTGTCACTTTTTGCTATGTGCACTGACACTTATGGGTAAAAAACTTATTTTAAGAATAAATACAAAAAGTTTTTTTAATAATTTAAAGTGGTTAAACTTTATTGAATTTAGCATTATTTGTGTATTACTGTGCCTAAAAAGTAAGACCAATTTTTTTTTTTTTTTTTTTTTTTTTTCCAACAACTATTTATTTATTTTTCCAAATTTATTTCATCACCATCAAAGTCACCTCTGGACACAATACACTTATGCCAACTTTTTTTTCTACTCCCTTAATGCATACTAAAAAGTCATCAGCAGGGATGGCCTTCAAAGCGCACTGCGTTTCACGTTGAATTCCTTCAATCAACTCACAGTGGTGTCCCCGGAGTGGTCTTTTGAATTTAGGGAATAGCCAGAAGTCGCACCGTGTGAATATGGGGGTTGTGGAACGATATGGGTTTCATTTTTAGCGAAAAATCACCAAGAATCAATGCAGTGGGAGCTGGCACATTCAGTGTTTTCAGTACCAATCGAGAAATGACGCTTTTGAGGCCCAAAATGGAATTGATCGATCCTTTTAAAATTCCAGCATCATCAGCAAGTTCTCGAATTGTAAATCGATGGTTTGCAAACACCAAATCTTAAATTTTTTGGACGTGAGCTTCCTCAGTTGAGGTGGATGGTCAACAAGAGGGCATCTTCAACGTGTTCTCTGCCTTCTTTGAACTGTTTATACAACTTGAAAACGTTTCTTTCCAATATAGGAATGCTGACCGAATGCCTTCTGCAACATTCTATACATTTTCCGAAAACAAAATTTAATGCTCAATTAATTCAGACATTTCAAAATTGCGGAATCACTTTTAGTGTCTCACAAAGCCAAGTGTAACTCAAGCACTAACGAATATTTTGACGTCAAGGACAGTGCCAGCAATCTAAAAAAAAAAAAAGAAAAATACAGTCCAGGATAAAGTCCAAAATAAGTCCCAGGAATTCTTAATTGAAAGTCAGTCTTACTTTTTGGATCCAGATGAAACTGTCTGAAAAGCCAATTAAATATGAGGGGGTTGGTCTTTAAGTGATAAATAAATGCTTGGCGTGTTATTACAATATGGGAAAATGTACCACATTTATGGGTATTTACACATTTTGACTAAAAGTTGGGATAGTATGACAAGGTAAAAGTATTTTAGGCAATCGTGTGCCAGCTGTTCGCATCATACAATAGTTATACATTTCAAATGTAGTAGCAAGTAGGGAAATAGGCAGTCAAAAACAAGACATTGGCTAGCAAAAAGGTCATGAAAGGAAGAGATAATTTTGTTTATGTGTATAGATAAATTGCATGTATTTTGTCTGTAACCTATGTTAAATGCATCAACAAAAGCGCAGACTTTGGCCATGTAGTTATGCTCATTGGCTCACTAAATAATGGAAACACAATGAATTTACAAGAGCTAAGCCAATATATATGGGTGTGATAATTTATAACATCTAGTTAACAATAGCAGGTCTTTTCCCTGGCGGGTAATTGAAAATTAAGCTTTTTTTTTTTTTTTTTAAGAGTAGTTTAAAATCCAACTCCCGACTCCATCCTCAAGGCATTATTGTTAAAATAAAATATTAAGGAGGCAATTCATTTGCATCTTTCCACAATACAACCAGTAGCAAAGATAATGACTGTTCCAGCAAAGTCAATATTGAAAGATTGAGATACTTATAATCTTGGATCCACCACTTAAAGAAAATTATTCTATTTTTAAGAAAAAATAAGATATAGTGTACTACAAATGATGCATCTTTGTGCTTAAAATTTACAATTTTGTTTTGCTTGTCTTAAGTATTCTGTAATGCTTTGCTAGAGTTAATTTTTTTTAAGGATGTGTGTATTTTTTTATAAGCACATTAATAGAACGGGATTATCTTTTAAGTGAGAATGAAGCTACACCTTTAAAGTTGCAACAAATGAAGAAAATTGTTCTTTTAGACATACGAGTTCAATAAAAATCATTCAATTTATTTCACATTTTCTTCTAAATATAACATCACTGCTGAAAGTTTAGCATGCTGAGAAAAATGTTCATTTCCAAAATCAAATCTGAATTGGAGAGGTTACAATTATCTGCGGAAATAGATGGAAGTACGCAAATATTGTATGTAACAGCCAATCACGGTTTCATGTCGAGAAATATACCAAAGGCAGTTGTATACGATGCCAGTATTAAAATGTATTGAGTACTTTTGTTGACAAGACAGGTGTGCTTCTGTGGCTTCCAGAAGTCGAATGGAATTTTATGAGCATGATTTACTGTTAAACGCCTTGAAGCTGGACAATCAATCACAGATGTTGCTCTTTTCTTTATTGCACAATTATGGAAACAATTCCATAACCCATTATCCGAATATTTGTTGCTTGTTGTCCAAGGTTTATGAACAGCACAGAAAATCGATAGATTGCTGTTATAGGAAAGCAAAATCGAAGAGCAGCCTCCATACATGTGACATATATAGTTGCACCATCTATTGGTAAGATGATATATGCCATAACTGTGCTCCGAAGGCCACATGAATGGACTCTGTACTTGGATACCTTGAGTTTATGTTCTGTTCAATCTAGAGGGGCACAATTAAAGTGGTGTCGATTTGGACGTAATGGATGAGTCTCAATTTACCCTGCAAACAAATGACATGCGTGTAAGGGTTTAAGAAGGAAACGCAATTGACTCCTGAATTTATCCCAAAGTGGAATCATCATGGATTTCATTGGGATATTGCACAGGCCTGCATATCTTTAGACGGATTTCTGTGGCAACTGTCCGGTATGGGGATGAAGTCCTTGACCCCATTATATATGCTACAGCAGTTGATCCTGCATTTTAATGGATGATAATGTACGTCAGCATACAGCTTTGGTCGTCGACGACTACCTGGCGAGTGAGAGGATTGCGTGTAGAAAGTGGCTCGCCCGACCTTAATCCCAACGAAAATGTTTGGGATGACGTACTATGTAAACGTTTCTCACCCCTATATCACTCTCACAAGATTGCAAACTGCTCTATATGAGGAATGGTCATTTGATTCTGCGATGGTTGATCACCGCACGGAAAGCATGGTCATATGCTGTGAACTTTGTATGCAGGTGATGAGTGCTTACCTACCATTTTAATGTCTGTCTTGTTTGTTTATTTTGGCTTTGAACATCTTTTTGTTAATGGCTTCATCTTATAACTATGAAAATTCAATATTGTTTATGCCTTTTATATATATATTGTTTTGTTTCATGCGTAAACATATTTGCTATGTTCCTCACTTCTTCATACATTTGCTATGTGTCGCATTTTGTGTAAATCAAAGCAGTACTTGTTGATTTTACCGCCACGTGTTAAACTTTTGGCAGTGAGTGTATTGGTCAAGTTCATAGTTCATAAAATTACAGTATAAGAAATCCTATTTGGTAGTCATAATTTTTTTTTTTTTTTGCTGACTCCCCACCCCCTGGTTTTTTGGCTTATTTCCTACACTTGTTAGACAGGTGTTTTAATAGTTTGGTTGAACTTATTTTTGACTTTGTTTAGATAATTCGCTAATTAATAAATAAAAAGAAATTGGAAAAAATATTGATAAGCATAGAACCAGCTTTCTTTAAACTGTCTACATCAAGGGACACTGTATGTCCTTGAAGTCAGCCAATCCAGCTGTGGAAGTATTGGGAAGTAAGCCACATTTTCAGATCGCAGACTGTGTGTAGGGTAATGCAAAGCATGAACAAACAATTTTTATCAGAAATTATGAATTGTCTTGACAATAGGGCTAGTGTGTTACTGTTAGGCTATTTTTTTTTTTTCATCAGGTCCATGAATGGCATGTTTCTCAATGAATTTTTGAATGTGCCCTTTTGTATAAAAACAAATCATAATCAGTGGGGCTTGATAGTCATTGTAACTTGTTGTCACATGAATTTTAATGATTGTTGTAGTATCATGCTATACAAAAGAGCATAAAAGTTATTTAATTGCCAATCGTTTGCAATTAACGTTTGATATTGCCAATCATAATTTATAAAAAAAAAAAAATTTTCCAGATGAATCTCATGTATATATAAATATTAACTTAATTCCCACACTCACACTTTGCCATAAACAGTAAATTTTTTTTTTTTTTTAAATATAAAAAACTGTCTTTTATAATGAAACATAAAAGTAGTAGCTTTGCAAAAGGGCACTGTATATAAACTGCACGCATTTTCATTATTTAATGAGTTTTTTTTTTTTTTTTTTTTTTTTTCAGACACACAAAGCAATGGACACTGGGCGCACGGGACGTGTTCAAGTCGAAAATATTGTCTTCCTTGTGAGAAAAGATGCCCGAAAATATGCAAGAGTGAAAGATTTGTTAACTATGAACGAAGAATTGAAAAAGGCTCGCAAAGCTTTTGATGAAGTAAAATATGCGTCAGTATAGTATATAATGTATGGCGTAGCAACATGTTATAACATCCCTGTGTAATTGTATTTATTTTGTAAAATAAAATTGTATTTATTTAAAATTTTGTTAAACATTTGTATCCTAACACAAAACAACTATAGATTGACATTTAATCAATGCATAAAATTCTGTGCCAGCTGAGCACTAATATTGTTTATTATGTTTTATCTTAAATTTAATTCCTTTATCTCAGATCTAGAATTTAAAGTACAAAATAATAGCAGTATACCATGTTAAACTGCCATGTTTGGATATATCACATAAATTTGGCAAAAATTGCAAGAAGATAATATATAAAATAATTTTTTTCCCCCTTTTTAGTGGCTATTATAGGTTCTTATAAAAGAAATTTAGATATTCATTTTAGTGAGTTTTACTAGCAAGACCAATCATGGATTGTGTGAAATGGTAATCATCCAGTTTAATGGCAGAAACTTTTGATGGATGCTTGTCAGATAAGCAAAGTAGCTCAAAGCTGCTTTGAAGGAGAAGTTTTCAAAGTTAGTGCAAAATTTTATTTTAATATTGTCTAATGTAAACTAGATATTATAGGTTCTTATAAAATATCATTTATAATCAATTATCATTTATAATTTGTCATTATAAATGATAATAGATGGCGCCACAACCTAGAGGCTCTTCTATAACTCCTCCTCCTCCTGTAACTCCATATAAAGCGAATGTCTTATACGGAATTAAAAAATGTAACAGCAAGGGCAGAAAGAAGGAACGCGAGTGTGGTTGGCGGGCAGTTGCTCAAATACGTATTGTTGGAATGTGAATAAATACTTTATATACATCAACTGAAAGTGTGTTAATTTATGAGAACAGAAAAGAAGACAACACTAGTCTAAAATTTTAATGATTCAAATTTTTTTTTTTTTTTTAATTTCAACTAAAATGTCACCTATAGTCTATGCATTATTACATGACATTTCCTCCTCTCTTTTGAATCCATCTGACTTGCGGCTTGCTGGTTTTTTCACATGATTGATATTCATTTATTGATTTCACATGATTGATATTGATAATTCATTTTTTTTTTTTTTATGGGCAGATGTATCAATACTCACAAGCATACATGAATTATTATTTTAGTACATTAATTTACTTGACTTGAGTGTTAATCATATTTAATTTCAAAAACTTATAATGCTACCTTAATAATTGTCATTGATAAATTATTTTTAATGTGTGAATTTTTTTTATAATGTTTCTCTATTAATTAAAAAAAAAAGGCTGATTGTTTTAGTTTGCAAGCTGTTTCAGTTTCCATGGGTAGCAATAGTACATAATTATATCCATCAATATTAAATGTGTATTGAATTACAATATATATAATAAAACATGCACATACATATATGTATTATGTTACATACCCACCTAAACAAAAAATATTGCACATAAATTTGGTATTAGACATTTTCTATTTCTATCATGTGATTTGAATTTTAAAAATAATGCTTTTAATTTACTGATTAATGATTTTATTTTTAATAATTAACCATATAATGCCTCTAAATTTTACACAGACCAAAAATATTGACTAAATTTTATATAACATTTATTAAATATTTAAAATGTAATCTACTACAGAAAATGGATATATCATAAAAAATAATTCCATTTTATATATAACTTCGTTTAATGTTCCTTTAACAATGAGTTATTTCTGTTTTACATCAGTTTTTAATCAGTTCACATTCCTGCAAATCATATGAGTTATTATCAATAGAAATACATACAGGTTGTGGCCAATTTCAGTGAAAATTATAACTGCATTTTCTGTTTGGGAGTGTAAAGTAGCAGGTCTCCTCGTGGTGCACCTTGCGTAATGCAAAATCTGCTACTGTGTTCACCTTATGTCAAGCCTTCAAATGAAATTGCCGATCGCAACAAGGAACAAACTTGAGGCCCATTTTAAACAGGTTGGCCTCTCTAACCTCGAAAAATCATTGACCTGAGCCAAGCATCATCGCCGGGGGACTTCAATGTGCACTCCAACCACTGGTCTACAACTCTGTAAATGCCGTCACTCTGGCCTCATTCAAATTCCTTCTGAGCCAACTTTCCTCTCCTTCGCAGCACACTCTGCATCTCGCACTGGTACAGGCAAACTTAGTTTTCAGAGCGAACCTTTCTCTCAAGGATGTCCTTTAAGCATTTGCATCCGCAGCAAAGGTTCTACAGCCTCAAACCAAAGGCTTACTCATTGGAATGGAACTTCTCCATATTGAGTGGCAAGTTATTGTTGAATGAAAAACTGCGACTTATCAACAAACCGCTTTGTTAAAGGAGTACCCAGGGGGACAAGTCAAGAGATATCACACCATTTGGAATATATCCCTGGATGTCCTATGAAAGGCTAGAGAGATGGAGAGAAAACGCACTCATAGCATTAACGACTGTATAGAGTTACATAACGCCAAGATGGCCTAAAGTGTGCTATCACTCTATCCAAGAAAACAAATTACAGATCCTTCATTGGCTCAACTCGATTTTAGGAAAAACGTCGCCAAAACTCGCCCAACCCTAAACAACAATAAACCCTATCACCATTACGAACCAATAACCATGAATGGCAAAGAACTGTCCATGAAACTCCATGTTACAGGAATAGAGGCCTCATGTCAAACTGAGCAAGAATATCTTACTTTCCAGAAAAACATCATCTTATGAGCTTTATCTTGCGTGAGCCCGTCTCTGCATAGAGGGAAATCTGAAGAAGGTATTTACCAGGATTTTATCAAACAGCTTGGTCTTGCTATGGGCACTCTTCTCAAGTTAATCAACTTAACTTGAAGGACAAGGGTGCCCCAGCAATGGTGAAAAGCTGAAGTAATTTCAAAGAACATTTGGTGTACAGAAGAGGATGTCCTAAATACCCAAGACCTCCTGCCATGAAAATCCCAAGGAATCGAGCTCCATTTAACATCAAATTCTCAAGACCAGTGATTAAAAAAAAACATTTTGCTTGCTGCTACTTTCAAGGAAAACCCTCCCTGCCAGCCCAGAATGGCAACCCAGCAATCTCAAAGGAGGAAGCTGATTTTATGCAAAAGATGCTTTTTGTGCTAAAAGAATTTACACAAATTTTCACGACCTGGAGGGAATAAAAAATGTCTGCAACAAGCTTCTAAAATGCAGAATCCCTCTGGAAAAGTACCCAAGAGTTTACTGAACTCTTTGAAAGAAAAGCTGAGTAGACCATCAGGGCCAACCACAGACCGATGAACGGCAAGCTACTCCCTCCAGAAAGCAGTGCTTCACCTACAATCCCAAACTGACCAACTTCCTAATTTCCTGCACCCTTTCTTCTGCAAGATTCTTCATCACTACCTGATATATGTACTTCGGATCGAGATTTGTACCAGATTCTGCACTCTCCTATTGATCATTTGTAAAAATTCACATTTTTTACCAGTTTTCTTTAATGCAAACACATTTTGCTTATTTATTGGCCATCAATGCAGATGTGGAGGTTTAGGAACTTTTAGGTACAGCAACATCCATTTCAATTTTATCTGATTTATCATGTACGATTATGTATGCACAAGTTAATTCTATTCATTCTAAAATTCACTGGACCAGTTCTAGAGTTAGTTATGAACTGATTATGTCTAACTATAAAATCTACAGAGCCAGAATATCAAAATCAACTAAGTAATGAAAGGTTATATTCAAACCTCTCATTTTTAAGTAATAAAAAGTAAATTATTAAACCAATTTTTCTGAAAGCACCATAACATCACTAATAATGGTGATCTAAAAGAATTTTAGCTTTGAGCGTATTGTAAAAATGTTACCATTTATCATGAAAATTGATTATACGAAACTTCCTTTTATGTCTGGCGATAGCATCCGACATAATGTTAACTATATTTTCTAAATATATAGCAATACTGAGTTAGAAATAGTTTATAATACACATTAATATAATTTGCAAAAAAAAAAAAAAAATGTTTTATAATATTTTTTAAAAAAATGAAATCACGCAAAAATTAAAACATAATAATCCAATAAAATATTTATTAACAAGTACAGTAAATTTAAGATAACCATTCTTTATACAATGTACAAAGTTTAAAATATACAAACTACCTGTTAAAAAAGTTTTTACTTAAAATGATTTCTACAATTCATTTTAAAGTGTAGTGTGCCAGTTCGCAAGAGTGAAACAGCACGGCTGCGAGTGGCTGTGACTTTTAAGTTAAATAAAGTGTTAGTTAAGTATTAAACCTGTGGATTATTTGTAGTGTGTGAGTGTGATTACTATTACAGTCCACTATGTGCTTAAGTGCAAGAACATCTGTGAGTGCTATTGACGAGAACAGATATATTCATGAAAACTAAATAAATTCAAGTGTCATCTGAATCGCTTTACTGGAAAAACATTCTAACAAATAAATGGCAATCCACAAAAAATTCATTTTGGTCTGAAAAGTTTTACTTAAGAAGTAAATCTCAAAATTTTCAATACATATTTGTCTGGTTTTTTTTCCCCGTAGTTACATTTCTATTATTTTAATAGAAAAGAATTATCTTCAATAAGAAGTTTTTTAATTGAAATACAAAACTCACTATGTCACAGCTGTTTAATCCAGTTCTAGCAAAAATAATTCAGATGTCTATTATGTTAACTAGGTCACTGAAAATTGTAAAATGATGGGTGCTTAGACAAGAATTCTTTATAGTTACATTATTATTTACCACATTTTTTTCATGTTTAATATAAATATGTGACCCGGTTTTTCAGAAATTTTTCAAGAAAAACACCTCTAGTATTGGAAAATCAAACAATAGCACATTTTTTATAAAGTTAGTGGGAGACTACTTTTATTTCACAGCTAATATTTATAGCAGATATTTATGCATTGACACAAAAGTTCAT
This sequence comes from Caerostris extrusa, assembly GCA_021605095.1. Taxonomy (NCBI): domain Eukaryota; kingdom Metazoa; phylum Arthropoda; class Arachnida; order Araneae; family Araneidae; genus Caerostris; species Caerostris extrusa. The sequence continues at coordinate 11,066 of BPLR01020222.1, read as the reverse complement.
TTAATTTATAAAATATTTCAACAGAACTGTAGCTTTTGATATTTCAAAATACTAAAATTAAGTATTCCTTCAATATTTTATACAATACAATATGATTAAGAAAATAATTAAAATATCAGTCAAAATAGTGATTTCCTGGTTTTTTTAACTGGAGATAAAACAAATGACAACACTAAACATTTTCAATAAAAATCAATCATTATGCATAAACTAAACATTCATATAATCAATAAGAATTAGGCTCATGGGCAGTTATGACAGTATTTGTATGAGTAAAACAATATCCAAAAAGAATGCCTAGACTACTAAATTTTTTTTTTTTTTTTTTTAAATCAAATTTACCTGATTTTCGGATTAAAAATTTTTCACTACCTAATATACTTTAATATATAATTTTTTTGTTTTGCAGATAATTTCAAATTTTTCTGCATGTCTTTTATTGCAGTTGTAATAAATTATGTGATTTTAAAACTTAGATTCAATAAATCTAGTGGGGTTTTTTTTTTTCTTTTTTTTTTAAATGTTCATGATTTACCTACATAAAAAAAAAGTCTAGTAATCAAAATGGACTGAAACTCTATGTGCTTCCAAATTATAAAAATAAAATCCTCAGTGTATAACTTTCTTGGCATATGAAATAATAATAAGAATTAGCATTATGTTATGAACCCTAAATAAAAATAAAATATAAAAAAATGATAAATATTTGAAATCACATTTTAGTTACATTAGTGACTTTGTTAGATGTATAATTATATTGAAAGTAAACTTAAAAAATAGATTATAATAATTTCAGTTAAATAAAGCTTTTCAAAAAAATTTCATATTTTCAAAAGATTGTCATCAAAACATGTATCAAAATTTTAGGATTTAATCAGAATTATTATTATTATTTATTTATTTATTTATTTTTTTTTTTTTTTACATGGTGTTCGACGATAAAACACCTTATTTTATTATTATGACACTTTTAAGATTTTCACTTTTAAATTACTTAGAGAAAAGATGAAATGAAAAAAATTGTTTTATTTTCTTTAATCTATATCAAATTTGTTGGAGAAAGCAATAAGGTCTTAAAAAAATACCTCAAAATTCCATTAAAAATATTTAAATAAAAGGCCTTCCTGTATAAATCTGTAAAAAACACATTGAAAATGTAAGAATGTTATGAGAAATGAAAAAAATGTGTGATACTGTATTTTTAACGCAATTATGTGAAGGTATGAAGTATTTTTTTTTTTTTATTATTGGCCTTATATACAGATGCATCAAAATATAAAAGATTAAAATTTTATTCAATGCATATCATTTAAAAGCTTAAATTTGATTTTTAACTTACAACATGAACTATGTAATGTCCTTTGATGTGTTTCTTCAGTATGAATTTGAATTTGGAATTTGCTGTAATTGTGACATCTCTCGTGTAATCTCTGTAAGGGCGTCTGAAACACATTTTTATTACTCAAGTTTTGCTTTGAAGTAAGGAAAGCAATATCTTCTGTGTAAAGTAGATTTTCAATCGATATATAATCTTTTCTGCAAATGAAGAGTAAGAAAATTAAAAATACAGTAAAGCATATTACAAATAACAAAATACAATTAAGAAAATAAAATCAAAATATGAAAAGTTACTATTAAATGAAACACTCTAAATTAATATATCTTACTATTTATTATGCACTATATATGTGTATATCGTGAAAAATATCTTAAATATGAAAATATAAAGCAAAAATAGTAAAATAATTCATATATATAAAAGTGAAACGTGTGTTTTTATGTGTTCCCTGTAAACTGCTACATCCTTCAACTAATCATCATGAAAACTTAACAAGTAATATGACACAAATGATGAATACGTGGCACTGAAATACAAAAAATTCTAATCAGTTAATCTCCACAACAGAAGATATCCTACATGACAATTTCACATTGTTAACTAACCTATTGATTGCCTATAAGCAAGACCTTCTCTTTAAATTCCTAGCCATCATGTGGTTGGAAATCCTTTTGGTGTCGGAATTATGAGTTAGATGAACCATCAGAGCCACTTCTAATTTATGTATCAGAACTATTGCATCGTCCATACAGTTCAAAAATTTAACTTCAACAAAAATCAAAAAGTAAAGTAAAAGTGCGAATTTTTCTACAAATTCTTTCATTTAAAAGTTGTGGATGTAGGAAATTGCATTCAAATATAATATTAACATGTTCAAGTAATAACTGAAAAATAGTTCTACAAAAATTTTATTAAACAAATGAAATTGTATTACACAGTGTGAAATAAATAGAAATTGAAACAAAAATAAATATATATAATTATCTGTAAAGATAAGAATGCAATTTTAATCAGCGACAAACAATAGTGTACTATTGTTATTTATAACAAAATTATTTGAATTAAAAGAACATAGAAAAATTTTTAGAATTCATAAATAAAACTTGTTTTCTATTATTCTTTTTCTTCAGTTTTGCTTTTAAAATTAAAAATGTTTACTATGTATATAAATTTAGATACCAGTAAAAATATGTATAATACGAATCTATATATATATAAATTACTTTGTATATGTGCACATAAAAGAGAAATATATTACAGAAGTAGGAATAAATAATCTTAGAAAATCAAACATAACGTAGGTAAGTATTTAATGCATATTTCAAATCTTAAAATCTTTCTGAAAAAATGTGTGAAAGGTACATTTTAGTCAATTGCACCAAACATAATGACTCATCCTTTTCAATATAAATTTTTACTGTCTTTTATTTTATAAATATAACGAAACTTTTAGGCAAATTTTTCGAATAGATCGAAATGATTTCACAATTTTCAGATGAAAAAAAAGCTTGACAAAGCTTCAAGGTTGGGAAATCATTTACAGTGAAAGATGAAATAAATTCTAAGATAACATTAAAAAAGGATTCATTAGAAATCATTCAAGGAAAAGCAAAGATCAAAAATGAATTGTTAGTCATATTCAATTTTATGTATTTTAAACTTAATTTTGTCTCTTGATTTGTATTTGTTTATTTTTTGGATGTAATGGAATAATTAATAAATTACAAATATTTGAAGCAGTTACAATTATGACATAATAATCTTTCATTTATTTTTCCCTCCATATATTACACTTGATGAGAAGTGTTGCTCCTCTATTAGAAATATATTGTAAATATACATATATAGATTCCTAAACAACTACCTAATGTTTTTCAAACTTTTTATTGTTGAAATCTTTTTAAACTTACTATACAATATATCATGGATCAGAATAGGATTTGTTTCTGTAAGCATGTGTAAATAGATGAGTCTTCAAATGGCATTTTTGAGTGAAACTTTTTTCACACACAGTGCACTTGTAAGGTCGCTCTCCTGTGTGGATTCGCAAATGCCTTTCCAACTGACTGCAATAGTTAGCAGAATAATGGCACAAATGGCACTTGAAATATCTTGGTTGTCTGCTGTTAAGGTCTGCAAAAGCAGATTCTGTACAGACAGTCTTGGACAACTTGGGCTGTTCAAAATGTAATTCATTATCGCTTAAACCTGAAATTAAATTTTTTTTTAAAAAATAATTATAATTATAATGATAATATACTCGTTATTATCTACTGTAAGGCAATAACAATCTCATTTCAATGCGAATTAAAAAGTAAAACAAAACATTAAATAAAATGATAGTGAACTTCATTTCTGTCAACATATATTTACTATATTATATGATAATACATGAAGTATGTATTTATTGTAATACAAAGTTTCGTTGATTTTTTTTATACATGAAATTTTTTGAAAGGTGAAGGAAAAAAGTTTATTTTCAAAAAGCAGAATCCCATATAACTTTAACAAATTAATAACAAAGACAACTAAAGCAAACAGGAATAAATGCACAGATGATGCGTAAACATATGCAAAATATATAAGAGTTCAATACATTGTGAGATATGTTTTATAAAGCTCATTGAAGGAGAGATGATTTTCGATAAATTTGTTTCATTTTGATTATGATAATGCAATAATTAGCTTTATTGTACTCTTTGAATAAGTTCAAGAAAGATTTATTATTTAACTTACAATCAAGATTGCCAACTTAGCAATATTTTTTAATTGTTAACTTGATAGTACATCAGTTATATTTTTTTGAAGAACAGAAGTATTTAACGCAATAAAACAATTAATACAAGTAATTATAAAAGCACTCAAATTATTTACATATACACAAAAAAATGAATAACTTTACATTCCTCTATAGAAAAAAACATCACAAATGCAATACAAAATAGTGAATTTTAATGTGAGATTAGCTCCATAACAGTGCACTTCACAGGTTTGTAGCAATCAGACTTGGTATAATTTGCCATCTGACAGTACACTCTTGCATAAAATTTATCAGACTATGACTTCTATTCTTTCAACTTCAGAGTTGAATTTCTTCAAAAAAATATATATATATAGCATTATGAAAGCATAAAGTCTTCCTTGAGAATTGTAAAATTTAATTGTTTTACTTCAGATCAGCAAATAACAAAAACAAATTTTACTGAGTCTTTTCTTTTAATAATTCCCTTTTACAAAACAGAATATCAAACCATTATGAATTTCAGATATTTAATTAAAGCAGTGCTTCAAGTAAATCATATGAATTTGTAAACTTTATATAAAAAGTATTTACATATAATTTATAAGCTACAAAAATTATAACAGATAGTACAGAATTTATAAATTCTTTTTATAAATATATGACTGTAAAAATCAAGAGTAAGTTCGAATCTTTTATTTCACTTATATGCATAATTTGAACACTATCATGAATTTTAAATAAATGTTCTACTGATTAAAAAACATAATTTAAAAATTAAAACACAAGCTTTTCACAGAAACAAATCATTCATATTTATGAAAATATTTATATGGAATAATTAATGGTATATACAAAGGTTTTAAATAAAATTGATACTTGTAGGTTATTGGCTTTAAATATTATAAAGGAATTTATTATTTAATTCCTTTAAAAATAAAAATATAGACAATATCAACACAGCAATGCTTTGCTTACTGTCTTTGAAAAGTCCTTATTCACTATAGTCCAACTTTAAATCTTAAAAAATTTTAAGTTATGGAATATGGTATTTCAATTTGTCTTATGTTCCCTGTTCTATATAAAATGCATTCTGGTGGATCTCTTTTCAATGTTTAAATGTGTAACACGTGAAGTATTTAAGAGTAAGCAATGGACATTTGTGAATTTCAATGTAGAATTAATTTCTATGATCTATTTGTTTTCAACTTGTAAATCTATTTAAAAATTGATTTCTGGTAATTTAATTTTAATTCAAAAAACCATCTCAAACACTCACAAGCATCAAAAATTATTGGAATGATTAAAAACTTGTCAGAACATATTATGGAAACTGATCCGAATATTGTAAATACCCTTACACTCCAAATGATAAACAATGCAGGTTTGTTAAAAATATGCAGACATATTGCAATTCTTTTCAGAATAAAAAATTAATTTTTAATTAAGACATTTGAATACATTAGGCATGTTATTTACTGAAAAATGTTTTTGGAGTTAATTATCAATTTTCCATACACTTAGTTCTCCAAAATTTAATTTATATTAATAAATAAATAATATATAATATATATATATATATATATATTAATTCATAATAATTAATTTATATAATTAATAATATAATATTTATTATTAATATTTTTAGTTCTTCAAATAATTTGTTTGCAAATAGGTGATCAGCAAAACTCATTTTTCCAGACTATGTGAGATGTTGATGTATTTCAGAAATGTGTTTTAACTTTTAATAAAAAATAAATTATAATTACTAAAAATGTATGTTAATTTGCACAACCATAAAATTCACATCTTAGCAATGTGAGGTGTTTGTAGTTAGCTTAACTTTGTTTTAATTTGCATTATTCAACAATAATATGTTTACTGAGTAAAGAGATTCATTGTGTTTCCTAATAGGCCGACAGAAAATAATAAAGGAAAATTTAATTTTTTTTTTAACAAAAGAAATTATATTATTTGATAATATGAAAGAATCATTAAATAGCCAAAATAATGCAACAGTAAAATCTAATGTAGTGTAATATACTATAACTATATATTATAGTATGTATTTATAATATAGTATATTATAGTAGTATTGTAATATCTTATGTAACATTGGTTACCTCAAAGTAGACCATTCGATCAACATCTACACTTTAGGAAATCTAATCTAAAGAATGTCCGGTACTTCTGTATAAGCTTTCATCTGAAATGTAATCCACTCATCTGCTTTTATCTTAGTAATGACAGCTAAAAATTAGAAACTATTAATTTAAAACAAAAGATTTGAAGCTACTAAAATTAGAAATGGATAACAAAAATTCTTGCTACCTATTTCAATCTTGCACAAGATCGAAATAGATAACAATGCACAATGTATTTCAGTTAATGCTGTTTTAAATATTTATATAAAATTTTAGAATACATATAGGTTATAATATTTATATACAACTGTAGAATATTTATATATTAACTAAAACTTTGTCACATGTTGATTTATTCTTCTTTGAAATTATTTTGAAATAGCTGATAATTTTTTAAATTCATTAGCTTCACAATCCCCTAATTATAATCACAAATCACCTAAGGCTAAGGAAAAATAATTGCCAGTTTTTGAAAGGGTATATGTAAGAACCAAATTTCTCCCTCACTATTATTCTATAATATGCTTTTAGTTTTTTGCAAATGTATAATAAAATGCCTTTTCAAATTTTGTTTCAAACTAAAGCGGCGGTGACATACAGAACATGAAAATGGTTTTTCTCCTGTATGAATTAGGATGTGCCTTTTGAGAAGACTATTAAATTGTGCAGTGAAAGGACAATACGGACACTTGAATTCTTGCAAAGGACTCTCTTTATTTGTACTTGAGATGACTTCTTGAATTTCATTGAACAACAACTTTCCCTTTACTATAGCATTTGAATTCCTCTTATGCATTGATAGATTTTGAATTTTTCCTAAAAAGATAATATTTCATTAAAAATTTTCTTAATTATAATGCTTGTAATCAAAAAAGTTAAACAAATGAATTTTGAATTTAAATTAAAGATGAAAAATTATAATCTATAATGCAGGAGTACTTATTTTAACTGCACATTTCATTTCGTTCCCCCCCCCCTCAAAACATAAGATTTTAACCTGTTGTTAAAAATGTTTCATTGAAGTATCAATTAGAATTTAGAAAATGTAAACTGTATTTCAATATTTTTTTTTTTAAAATATAGGTTGTTTTTAAAGTCATTCAATTTCAAATAAAATCAGTATTTTTTTATAGAAACAATTTTTAAATATAAAAATATATACAATTTAAATTTCTTTTTAAAGCACTTATACAATTTTTTATCTAATCTTAAAAGACCTTTTAATATATATGTATGAAACTTTAAAATTTTTTTACTAATATTATTTATAGTTAGTTTATTATTATATAGTATCACATATATATAATTGTAACGTATAAAAAAACAAGAGTTTCCAGTACGTTAAATAAAATTTAAAAGTTATATATTATAGAAGTATAAATAAAAAATTAAAAGTAAATTACTGTTTCAATTTAACATTTATGATAGGGGGAAAAAACAATATATATATATATATATATATATTTTTTTTTTTTTTTTACTCCTTCTAAAAATCAAAATATTTTTATTTCCTTTATAAGAAAATTCATAAAATTTAAGCAACATAATAATAATAAAACAAATACATAAAAATAATTAGTTAGAAAAGATAATTATCAAATTAAAAAACAAGTAATATAAAAACAAATTTGTTAAAGTCAATTCCTTCTTTTTTTTTCACACTATTGCAGAAAGTCTTTTCTAAATAATTTTCATACATTTTTTTAAGTTTATCTGGCGCCATCTATTGGTAGATATATGCAACTTAAATCTAAAAAAACTAAAATTATGTAATTAAATTTAATTACTGAATTAATATTTGAAAAAACTGTATTAAAATCCATTATCCTCCACTACAAGTTAAAAAAAATGTATTTGAACTTGAGTAGATGAATAAAAAGTATTTTATGAACGATTGAAAATTTGAACAAGTTATATATAGGGAGAGTGTGAGCTAATAGAAAGAATTGAAAAAAAATAAGAAGCAAGAGCAAAAATAAGAGCAATCTCGAATTACAGCAAAATAATAAAAGCAAAAATAATGAAAGCAAATATAATAAAAGCAAATATATTAGGCTATATTTCAAATTTGATTAAAAACTTTTTGATCATTTAAAATTAAAAAATATAGAATACATTAACAAGAATACTCAAACACGATCGTTTCAAATTTTAAATGTAAAAAATTAAGAATAATAATTTCCAGAAAAATAAACTAAATTAAAATCAGACGATTTTTTATATTATTGCCAATTTGTAGTTACATTATTTCAAAAATTGAACAATATATATTAAATGAATAATAAAACAATTTGCTAATAAAATAAAAATAATTAATAATTAAATGAATAAATTAAAATCAGGCGATTTTTTTTATATTTTCAATTTGTAATTACATTATTTTAAAAATTGAATATATATTAAATGAATAATAAAAATATTTCATAATAAAATAATAATTAATAATTAAATGAATAAAAATAATTAATAATTGAATGAATAAAATAATTAATAATCATTAACTATGAGAAAAAAGATTATTAACTAATTATTAATTAATTAATGATGAGCAAATGAGCAGAAAGAGCAGTGTGAATATGTGAATATTTCTCCCATATAAAACTAAAATTAATTAATTTAAATAATTAATGAATTAATATTTGAAAAACTCTATTAACATCCAGTGTCCTCCCACTACAAGTTCAAAAAAAATTTATTTGAACTTGAGCGGATGAATAAAATGCATTTTATGAACGATTGAAAATTTGAACAAGATATATATAGGGAGAGTGTAAGCAATGAGTTGTTAACAGGAGAAAAGAGTAATCTCTCCCTGTATGTGGAATTAAATTATATGTAACTAAATTATAAAAGAAAACTCTTGAATGTCCTAAATCTTAACCACATAACTATGATATTAATTATTATGATTAATTACAAGAAAAGATTATATTAATAATGTCGGATAATTTCAGAAAAATTGCCATCAAAACAGTTTACAGGAATATAATTATGACTTTAAAATATTATAATATAAAAATACCATTTCACATTCAATATACTTTAAAATATACAACTCATAAATATGTATATTCATTTCTAAAATAAATAACTTCAAAAGACAATAGCATTTAATTCCTCTATATCAATAAAAATTAGAACTTCATTATTATAGCAGTTTTGGTAAAAATCGTATTTATCTAATTATATGTAAATGCTTTTAATATATTCGATAGGTAAAATTAGATGTATGTGTTCTCCGATATTTAACAAGATCCCAAAAACGAAATGGTACCAACACATTTAATTTTTCAAAATTATTTTCGATTCACCATAAAAAGCCTTTGTTATTTAATATCTAATTAATAACCCATATCAGTTTGATACTTGAAGCAGTCTAGATCTCATTTTAAATGAATAATTTAATACAATATAAAAAAAAAAAAAAAAATTTCTCTTAAAAAGCAAAAATTCCATACACTTCTCTATATTTTTCATTACAAATCAACAATATGGTTTTGATGTTTAAAAAAAAAATAATTTCTGATAATATATACATTCTAATGTCATTGGCTATATTTATATGTAAAAAACTTCATGAAAATAATAAAATATTGGGTTCAGATTTGAGATTTTTGTAACCAAATAAAAAAAACATAATTGCATTATGAAAAGTAATCAGAATTATCTCATATTTTTACATTTAGAAACACATGTTTACCAATCAGATTTATCAGAAATTTTCAAATTAGTAATAAATTAAACAAAAAAAAAGTTCTTCCATATTATTTTTGTAAAATTAACTTAAAGCAATTTAACTTCTAGCAGTATTAAATATGGCATGCTCCTTTCAGCATAGTCATGCACTATAATTTGTGATCAGATGGAATAGACATTTCAAAATTTTTCATCATCAAGAATTACAATATTTCTCATATAACTACTTTTCAATTACTATTGCAAACAAATTATTGGCATATGCAAGTAATAATAATTTAACTAGAAGTCAAGCATTGTCATAAAATACATATTAAAATTAAATAACTATTATTATTTTATGGATGGGATCATATATGTTATAATAAATGAGATTTTGCATTATAAAAGCAATAATGGGAATGAATGAAAATAATACTTCATACTCAATTTTAAAAAACATATATGTATTGTGGAAGCATGATTGCATTAATTTCAATAAAAATAAAAACATGATATTGGATAGCATTTAAAAAAATTGATTTCCTATTATTAAGGCATTAACAAATTTTAATTCACAGAACAGTTAAAGATTATGCATATTTTGTATTTCTTTTGTTACGAAGAAAGAATGTTGCTCATGTTTGGCTATAAATTATAAATAACATCAAAGTATTTGGTAACTTTTTAACAACAAAGTTTCAAATTTTTAATTTAACAAAACTTTTAAGTACGTAGAAAAATTCAAATCTAGATCCTAATAGTAAATTTAAAAACATGTCTTATAGAAATTCTTACAGATGCATACAAAATAAGACATTTGAAGACTCTGATAATATAATGAAACAGAAACTACTTTGAAATTGATAAATCACTTTCGTTTTTCAGTGAATATTGAAAAAAGGAATCGCTACAATATAAGAACAGCAATTATTCTGTAGTTATAAGATTTATGCAATATTTAGAGTAATATATGAAATCATCAAAAAAAAAAAAAAAAATTTCTTTATTGTAACTAATAATAAATACAATTAGTTTCATTGTTTATTTTAAAAATCAGTTTATGTATTTTTAAAATGGCTGACAACTTGACCCAAATATGAAATTTTCCTTATTATCAAGACATTTGGGCGGAAATTCATTTAATAAAAATAATTGTTAATGATTA